>JAODKL010000027.1:6950667-6966053 GCA_026780765.1 Petrocephalus schoutedeni | reverse complement strand
ATCCTAAATAAGGCGTATTCCACCTTTTTATTATAGATTTCCTGTAGTTCGAATTTAAGTTTACAAATATCTTGATATAACTGGTTTGAGAAGCACTGAGATAACTCTTGTTCATAATTTTTTATTTTATTATGTAATTCCTGTATCCTGTCATGGTCCTCCCTTTTCCTTTTAGAACCATACCCTATTATTTTCCCTCTAACATAAGCCTTAGATGCCTCCCATTCTATCGACCTTTTATTTGTACTTCCAATATTAATTTCAAAGAAAGACTGCAAATCTTCATTTAACCATAAACTAAAGGCCTCATGGGACAGCAGTGAGGTGTTTAATCTCCATCTGCCTTTTCTCTCTTTGTCACAGCAAATATTAATTCCTAACTCCACAGCAGCATGATCTGATAAAGCGATAGCATTTATTTTGCAGTGCATGACCTGCTTTGTCAAGGTGTTTGTGATCAGAAACATATCGAGTCTGGAGTGGGATTTGTGACAATGTAAATAGAAGGTGTAATCCCTATCATGTGGATGCACTAGTCGCCAAATATCCACTAATCCATGATCTTCACTCATCATATGACATTGCTGCTCTGTCTTTAGGATATGTTTGATCATTATATTTACTTTTATCCATGAAAGCATCCCATACTTGGTTAAAATCTCCAGCTAGTATTATTTGGCCATCCAATTCCCCTAAAGTCTTGCTTAACTTACAGAAAAAATTAGGATCCTCTATATTTGGTGCGTAAATGTTACATAATACCACTGCAGTTCCATTTATCGTGGTCTGCAGATTCACCATCTTTGACCTCACCAGTCAAAATAAAATTTAGATTTTTGTTCACCAGTATAGCAACGCCATTCCGCTTGCTGGAAAAAGAACTATGAAATACCTGTCCAACTCACCCGTACTTCAATTTTAGAGCCTCTTCCCCTTTAAAGTGTTTCCTGGATAAATGCTATATCTACTTTATTATGTTTCAAATAGGTCATAACTTTGGCTCTTTTTATAGGATTCCCACAGCCTTTTATGTTCAAAGACATACATATTATATTATTCCATGTCATGGTGCCCTGTACTGTGGATATAGACCTATATTGACATTGTAACCTATGAGGAACAATAACGAATTCTCACTATTAAACTTTATCATGACTGAATCTTTTTTTGTGAAAGATTTATAAAAACAAACCCAATCAGGTAACATAAAATGCTCCCCCAAAACACAAACCGGGAGCTCTGACCAGTCTCTGGTCTCTAAACCGCCACATATAAACAAAAAAACAGTTGCAAATAGAACGCGCAACAACAAAAAATAACTCCTATTGGTCCGTGAAGTACCCCTCATGCAGCTGGTTGCGTCACTATCCAGCTACATGCTGCTCGGGCAGCACAACCTCTAAAGCTCAAAACCCACCCGCGTTTAATTTCTACCCATGGTTGACTTTTATACATACTCCTCAACATCCGAAAGTATTACTATCTTATGCATAACTGTTTATAACCCATGATTGCGCAATGTGCCAATGAAGCGTTCCGCTTCCTCAATACTGGTAAAGCTACGATTTCTACCTTTCCAGGTAAATCTCAGCGTAGCGGGGAAGGCAAGCGTGTATCTCACATTTAACTGTTGAAGCGCTTTCTTGGCAGGCAAAAACATCTTCCTTTTTTCAGCTAATTCCCTTGTCATATCGGGAAACACGGATAGTCTGAGATCCTCCCATTCAATTCCACGGCACTTGCGCACGGCTCGCAGTACTTTCTCCCGTGCTGACTGCCTCAGAAATCTGATCAGCACCGGTCTCGGCAGCTGATCCTCACGCATTGGAGTCGGTGTTCGATGAGCTCTTTCAATTTCGAATTCCCCCTCCATGTCGATCCCCAGGCCCTCACTCAAAACTTGCTTCACACATCTCTCCAAGGTGCTGTTCGTCCCATATTTCTCTTTCAAACCCACGAGCCGTACATTTTTCCTCTTACTATGGTTCTCAAGTATTTGAACCCGATCCCACAAAGCTTTTATCTTCTTTTCTTTACCTGTCGCCATCCCCTCTGCCACATCCTCCATTCGGCCTTGCAGCCCGTTCACAGTATCTTTTAACTCCGCCATTGTCTCTTTGATGGCGATTGTGTCTGCTGCCACTAGTTGAAGGGTCTTGTTCATTTTAGTAACTTCGGCAAAAACTTTCTCCAGGCTCACTTTAGCGTCAGTCTGATTTCCGTGCGGACTCGAAGTTGCCGTGGCCTCCGTGAGTGGTGGAGTCTGTCTAGTTGCCATGCGGTTCGCTTCCTTGAAATATTTGGATGTTGTCGCCATTGTTATACCGTCGAAAAACGCAATTAAGTCCCTAGAGTCCAGATCGTGGACGTTTTCAAAGTATTTTCCCAACGAAATGTCAACTACTTCATCATTAATTAAATAAATGCGAATGGGTAAGAGCTTATCTAGTGAGCCGCCATCTTGCTTGAGGTACTCACGTTACTCCCGATTTGTAGTTTTTAAACTTCAAAAGTGTACACAAAACTTGGTAGTTGACAATGTCACCATAAGAAAGCTGAGGTAGCGGGTCAAGTCCTTTGTCCATTTGTTTGCTGGCATTTCGTAAGGGTCGACATTTTTGATCGCCGGTAACTTCTGCAAATACATTTGCTTGGCAGCGCATTTCAGTTTCTCACTGTTCTTCGCTTTCTCCAGTTTCGTGTTTCTTCCAGTGTGAAGATCTGGGGTGCGTTTCTCAAAAGCATAGTTGCTAACTGCAATAGCGTCTTATTTGGTTAAGACCATGTAACTGGGTCGAACTATATTAGTTGCTAACGGGAGCTTTTGAAAAACGCCCCCCCCCCCCAGTTATTTGCGTTCCTCTGAACATGGTGCCAATATCCCATGATTCAATGCGATACTGACCTAACTCCATAGGCCCAATCCATGGAATACTAATCAGGGCTTATTTTCAGAGTAGGGCTTATATTACTTGTATTATTATATTAATCATGCTAGGGCTTATTTTTAGGGAAGGTCTTATTTTCGGGAAAACACGGTAGCTGAGAGGTGTTAAAATCTTATCTAGCTCCGCTTTAAAGGAGCCCAAGGTTTTAAATAGAAAGGTTTTAGTAACAGGAACACTATTCCAAACTCTGACTGCATACTGTATTGAACTCCAGTTTGAAATGTTCTCCCGCTAATTTCCAACTATGCCCACGAGTTCTCTTATTTGAACTAATATTGAAGTAACTACTTAATTGGACAGCATCCAGACCTGTTAGAATCTTATATACCTGGATCATGTCCTCCCTTAGTCTCCTTTCTCGAGGCTGAACAGATTGATCTCAGCTAACCTTTCCTCATAAGACATTCCTTTTAGCCCAGGAATCATTTTTGTAGCCCTGCGTTGAACCATTTCTAAGGCAGAAATGGCCATTTTAAGGCAAGGTGACCAGAACTGCACACAATATTCTGGGGTCTTACCAAGGAATGGTATAGTCTTAACTTTACCTCCCTTGACTTAAATTCCACACACTGCCACCATGAAGTATCAATTATAATAGGGCCAAAGTGGAGAACTGATTCAGTGACTTTGGCTTTGCCCTCGACCAGAGTTTGCATCTTGCTTTTAGCATGCAAGCTCACTCTTTCTTTTCAGTGACGTTAGCATGCCCAGGGGGGTTGGGCAGCCAGTTGACTTTGGACCCCTAGAGGTATTTTTTCTCCCTACTTTGGTTCCTTTTCTCAGTTGTCAGTTGGCTTTCTTTCTTTCATGTCTTTGTATTAAATTTTTTGTTGAAATTTGTTTTGTTTAGCATTATGCTTTCTTAAATATATGGTAATGTATCCCAACACACCCATGTAAAGTGCCTTGGGACAACTCCGTCGTGAAAGGCCCTCCATAAAAAGAAATTGAACTGAATAGTAATGTTACACTTAAGAAGCTCTTCTACACCACGTATTGAAAAGCAAACAAATTTAAAAAGGAATATCTTTCAAGTCTTCTTATGACACTAAAAGGCACCATTATCAGGAATCTAGTCCAGATCTGCTTGAGTGCAAAGTGAAAGTGTGCAAGCAGACTGTCTACAGCAACAGTAGGATTCCACCAAAGCTCCATGAACTTCATAATAATAACAACAATAACGATAATAATAATTATTATTATTATTTATTGAAACTGCCAATGCAGCGGTCCCACTGTAATAACTTACCCATTTCATTCGTCATTACAGCAATTAGATAATTCTGATCATTCTTATGAAATATTTTTAAGTACACATTAATAATCTTTCACATTGTAATCTTTTTATTTTTATGTTTTACTTAGTTAGCTCAGTGTCTGGAACTTTGCTGCTGCAGCTACAGGGGTAAGTTTCCCAAAAGCTTTGTAGTGCAAAACTCATCACTGTAGCTCAAAGGCCATCAGGTAGTGCTTCTTCTTTGAGGCGCATATTCAAATCAATATGAAAGGACTCCCCTGTCATACAACATTTCGAAAATTTGTGTGCTGGTGTTGGTTTTGCTCTGCCTGTAGCATGTGAACGCAACAGCACGCAACCAGGAAGTAGGAGTATCTTTATCTTTAAGGATTTTGTCTCCTATACTATAAATCAATTCTGACAGTTCCATTGGATGCAGCTGAATCACCACTCTATTCAGCATGATACATAGATGAATCTTTACACCCCTACCTAAATATTATGTGCTCACCCTTACCAACAAATTTCATTAAAGAGAGTACTTTATAGTGATTTACATGTCAGAAATAGTCAGACAAGAATGTAAGAGACATAAATAAAAACTAAACAGCAAACCCATTAAACATTTTCAGTCTCCAAAAAACTGGCTCAATTATTAATGTAATTCCATTATTAATATGTATAATTTATTAACATTGAAACATGACTTATCTCTCTCCAACGTCAAAGTATTGCTATTATAATTATAGTGTTATTATTTACTATTTTTAATTACAAATAAAAAATTACCTGTTCTAAATCATTTAAAAATGTTTTTAAAATCTGTTTGCGCATATTAAACTTAATCAAGGATTTAAGTTTGAGCAAAAATGGCAAAAAGTGAAACTTTTTTGAAGCATTCTAGTGATAACGATTTATAATGATATTACCACCCACCTTTCAGTTCCTTAGTAAGTACATGGTGTGATGCAACAGCAACTGCAGGGGGCGATCAGCACCACACAGTTGAGGGAGAATGACTAGGCAAGCCAGCTTTGCCTATGGAAATCTTCTGTTTAGAGGAGGGGTGGCCAGTCTTACCCACAAAGGGCTGGTATGTATGCAGGTGTTTGGGATAACCTTTAGGTCAGCTGTTCAAACCAGGTGATGACTTTTCAGCCAATCAGTCCTCTAATTAGTAATCTAATTAGGGAGTTGCATGAAGACCTGAACACATAACGGCCCTTTTTGGATAAGATTGGCCACTCCTGATTATAGGATATCCACCCTGCAGTAGTTACTCCCGCCTGACTGACTCTTTTTATTTTTTAAAGATATTGTAATGTATCCCAACACACCCATGTAAAGCACCTTGCAACAACTGTATATAAAATAAATTGAACTGAATTTTGTATATTTCCCCTCCTAAATAAAATCTATATTAAGAGGGGTACTGGAACCCTGAAAATACAAAATTTGATTTATCCAATAAGTTGCAAAATTATTATAAATGTAGTCAAGACATTAACAAGCTTAGAAAAAAATATTTCTGCTTGAAATACCAATTACATGCATCAAATGTTGCTTTAATCAAAATGCCCTTTATATTCTAGCTGTGATTTTGCTGAGGTAGTCTGTGGAAATTCACCCCATGCTTCCTGAAGCACCTTACACAAATCTGGCTTGATGGAAAATTTCTTTGCACCATATAGTCCAGCTGCTCCCACAACAGCTTAATAGGGTTCATTCAGGTCCTATGACCAAGTAGTCAGTCCATTACAGACCGAAAACCACCTGACTCCTTTTCTAAATATTTTTAGCATAATCTGAACTGCACTTCAGGTCACTATTCTGCTGTAGAATCAAGCGCCATCCACAGAGTATGACATGTCGATGCAAAATGCAACTCTCGAAAAAGTCGCCTTTTCACTGCTGCAGATTGATGTTTTGTGGGTGATATTTAACAAAGCTGCCAGGTGAGGTCCTGTGAGACGTCCATTTGTCAAACTAGAGACTCTGATATTTTGAACGTCCTGCACAGTTGTGCAACGGGGGCTCCCACTACTCTTTCTATCCCAGTTAAAGCCTGCTTGTGCTGTTTTCCGTTCTTAGCAATCGCATGTAATAGCTTTCAATTCTCAAAACAACATGAGACTGACGAGTTTCTGAAGAAAGCTCATTCTTTTTGACCTATTTGAGACAATAATTGATCCCACAAATGTTCAGGCTACTGGCACTGAAACAGTCCAAAGAAGGGAGGCCAGTTTTACTGTTTCCGTAAACAGCAAAACAGTTGTCACCTGTGATAACATAATTACACAATGGATTTCTAATGAAGAATTAACCTGTTAGGATTAAGTCACACATTGTACAATTGACACAAAGGAGTGATGAGTGCTAAAAATCTAAAAAACCTGTGTGCCTATATAGATATTCAATAAAAATCAGCGGTTTGACCCAGCACAATCCCTGTCCACCTACAGACAGATGGCCTTCTGTCTGTCTGTCTAAAGGTTATCCCAAACATATGCTCCAACATGTCATTGAGAAGGATGGTCAAAATTGAGACATATTTCCTTCTGTGTTCTTCACAATCTATGAAATTCCCTAAACTGCCACGGTATTAATCCAGTTCAAACTGCTCTTTGGCTGTAGAGTCTGGGGCCTCAGTCCATCACAGCCCCACAACTGTGGGAGACAGCTCCTGGGATGTGTTCTCCAGATTCCCAGGTTGTACCAATCTTATCCAACACTACATAAAGACATGCCCTGGGATTGTCATGTAGCCCTACTGAATCCAGAGATACAACTATGGGTGATGAAGGCAGAGGTTGATAATGTACAGCAGGGCAGTTTGGGAATCATTACAATGGGACTTAGGGACTCCTCAATTATAAATCCCCAATAAAATGTCTGAGTGACCTGTTTGAGTAACATTGCGGAATTGAAGACCTCCAAAGAGCCAAAGAAACCAGGCTCTGTTTTGCTTGTGTCGAACACATACACCAGAAATAAAAAATTAAACATATTCCTAGATTTGAATTGTGGATTTGTGAAGCTATTGTTGTTGGACTTTTTATTGCTTATTACTCACTTTCATCAGGGTTGGGTGCTGCAAGGATGGCACTGTGCTGCTTTTTTACTTGTTCCACATCCTCAGAGAGCTTCTCTATGCAGCCTCGAATTTCTTCCACCTGAGTAGTCACACATCACACAGAAGTTAGACAATTAGTTACATTATTAGTCAGCCTTCAACAATACTGAAGAACCCTATTGTCCTTGATGGTAGCTTATAATTATTCCTTTCTCATAAATAGGTATAACCCACTGAACGTCGAGAGTACACAAGTAATAAACCACCTGATAATGCTATGAGGAAACTAGCTTTGAACTTGGAATTTCCCGCACCTGTTTTCCCCCACACCTGTTTTCTGCCCCCCCTAACCTCTCCCTGATCCCCTCTTTATATCCGCTATCATCACTGATGCAGTCTGGTTGCCTTACTAAAGCTAGCGTAAAGCTAGCTATGCAATAGAAGGTTAATACCGTTCACCTCCTATGCAGAGAAAATCTGCTCCATTAATAGAGGCATCCAGGTTCCACATATCGCCTGCCTTGGCTACTGGGGACAGGACAAGAGGGGAATAAAATAACTTGGAATTTGTTGCCCACAGATGAACAACAACTAAATAACCTTATGTAGGAAAACACTTCAGAGGTATGTATTGAAGCCCGTTTCCACCATCTAGAGCGATGGAAAAAAACACGCATTTATCTCAGAAATCTGACTTATTAAGTCGAAATTCTGACTTAATATCTCGGAATTCTGACTTATTAAATCAAAATTCTGACTTTTTATCTCGGAATTCTGACTTTTTTAGCCAATTAGGCAGCGTCACCTCCTCTGCAGGATGTTATTTACATTACAAACACACAATATTCTCATAATGTAATATGCTGGCAAATAGTTTGTATTACTTGGTAGCTCGCTACATTTTAATTGCAGTACAGTGTAAAAAAAGTCCGTAAAAGAAACAGATAATGTCCTGGCAGAAAATTACCAGTACATTATCCATTTTTTATGGATTTTTTTTGTTAAATTTAGCGGGTGTACTTGCTCCCATAATGCAACACGAAATTCAAATTATAGGGCATGTGAACATGGTACACTGGGCCCTGTTTTCTAGTGATGGGAAGTTCGACTCAACTAACTGATTCGACTCTTTCGAACTGTCCGTTGTAATGAATTGATTCTAAAATCGATTCTATGATTCACTATTTTTTTCGTCTTATTTATAATACGTCTTTATTGCGCCTGACAATGACTCAACGGATCATGGGATCGGATAATAAATCGAACGGTGTCTCAAGATCACGTTATTTGACTGAAAGATGGCACTGGTGTTCAACAAAAATGTTCAGCTTGGCTATTCACAATAAAAAAAAAAAACAATATATAAAAATCAGAAAGTGTGTCGATGCTAAATAAACACGCGTAAATAAACGTGTGCAAACAGTTGTATAAACGCCAAATGCAATGAGTGTATTTTAATGATATATATACAGTAAATAATATAAATTTTATAATTTACTGCTCTCATAAATTGGTAATAGATAGAATAGGTAATAGAAAAACTTTATTTAGTTCATTTTACCCTATTCATCAGCGCAGCAGCATTTCCGCAGTTAATGCCACGAGGGCTCTTGGGATCGGTTTGCAAACCGTTCGTTTGAGCCACCGACCGAGTGTCCGAAAACCGTAAGTTCGATTCGTTAATCGAACGGGTTCTCGGGGAGTTGCTGAGACCGTATATTAATAGACTAATACATCACCGAGTAAAATGCAATAAGTGCATTGTTTTAATGAGATATATATAAATAATGTAAATTTAATAATTTACTGCTGTCATAAATCGGCAATAGATGCGTTTATTTTACCCTATTCATCAGAGCAGCAGCATTTCCGCAGTAAACGCCGCAATGGCTCTTGGGATCGGTTCGCGAAACCTTCGTTTGAGTCACCGACCGAGCGTCCGATAACCGTAAGTTCGATTCGTTCATCGAACGGGTTCTCGGGGAGTTGCTGAGACCGTATATCAATAGACTAATACAGCAACCGAGCCAAATGCAATAAGTGCATTGTTTAATGAGATATATATATATATAAATAAAGTCAATTTAATAATTTACTGCTGTCATAAATCGGCAATAATGTGTTTATTTTATCCTATTCATCAGCGTAGCAGCATTTTTGCAGTAAAAGTAACGAACAAAAGAATTAACGTAAAAGTGTTAAGACAAGTGCTGCTGGAACATGAAAAATAAATCTGAAATCGCGGGGGATGATTTTAGATGTTGAACAGCCAAAGTTTAGTTTTAGAAACTTTTTTTGAAAAATTGATTTTGAAAATCGATTAATTCGGACTCACGAATCGGTTCTATCCGTTCACTCAAAAAACCCAGTTAAAAAGAACGATTCGTTCGCGAAATGGCCATCACTACTGTTTTCACGGACTTCTCTTACAGAGTACGGTATTGTGGTTTTAACAAAGCATTAATTTTACATATGCAGGTATCATACCCGGTTAGAAAATAGATCAGTTTTAATGTCCCTTTTCATTCAAACCTGGTTAACAGGATAATTATCATTGCAAGGTTCCATATAGGCTAACATTCACACACAATTGCAAATATTAAAATCCCTGGACAAAGCAGATGCCGGTATTATAGCCTTCGCTCCTGTCTGCTACCCCAGCTAACAAACGTTCGTTCCAAGAACGTTACTATTACGTTACATTTTGGTTGTTAAAACGTTTTTCAAGCACGTTCGGATAACGTGAATTTGAATTTCACATTGCATTGAGCCATTAAAACGGGAGCAGAAGTGACGGCCCCGGCTACGCCCTAGTTGTTCGTAGCCGAGAAGAACTCTGATGTTCAAGAAATAAAGCAAGAATTGTGAGGGTTACTAACTAACATTTATGAATCAAAACATATGACATTAATACATTATAGACTTTTATTACACAAAAATGGAAAATGATTATGCTATTCGCAGTTATTACGGATAATGTACTGGTAATTTTCTGCGAGGACATTACCTGTTTCCTTTACGGATTTTTTTTACAGTGTACTGCATTCAAAATGTAGCGAGATAACAGGAAATCTAAACTACTTGCCAGCAAATTACATTATGAGAATAGTACGTGTTTGTAATGTATTCATTAATAACATCCTGTAGAGGAGGAGAGTCAGAATTCCGAGATAAAAAGTCAGAATTTCGACTTAATAAGTCAGAATTCCAAGATAAAAAGTCCGACAGACAGAAAAAATACTTTTTTAAACCTAGAAATGGGAACAACAACACAAGTTACTAATGTGTAAGCTTATGCTTTCCATTAAAAATATTTTGGAAGATCAACGCAGCTGACATACAGTTACTCTATCCAGTATAGGGTAGCAGTGCAATATGTACCACATTTGTTAATTAAATTAGTTAAATTGGGCTTAATATCAAAGGTACCAGTATCAAATTCATGCATTCATTTGGTTTAGTTGAGTTTTTAATAAAATTAATGCTCTCTTTGATATTTCACCAACCTACCATGACCTGCTGGAGCTGAGAAGTCACTGAGCCATCATAGCTAACCTGAATTCTCCATTAAAGTGTATAAATGTACTGCACATTGCTTTTGGTACAAATACTGGCTAAAAATATAAAAATAATATAACTACACAAATAATAACTGTTGCTTGATGAGTAATTTTTCATATCATCATACTGTCTATACTGTGGTCAAGTCAGGTTCACCAAATGTGAGTCTGTTTTTCCATGTGCTACCACTGACTAAGTGATGCAACTAAATTCCCCCATGATAAATTTTGCAGCCTGCTAGGACTGCAACAGTCAGCTAGGTTGAGATCAGGCTTTTTCGTACCTTCATCGTGAGCAAACATTGTTCAATAATGTTAGCATACCCAGCCAGTTGACTTTGGACCTCCAGAGGTTTTTTCTCACAAGGAAATCATTAATATGTACTGAACGCAATGCATAATTTCATGAATACGAATAAAAACTGAACATGAACGTGCCATTTGCAAGGGTGAAACTTTGGGTCTACCATTGGGGGCGGTTAAACTCTCTGCCTATTTATGTATTTAATGAATCATTTAATTTTGTAAAAGGAATCAGGCTGATTTGGCATTCCTGTATTAAAAATACATTGTGATACTTTTACTGTGATTTACTTAACGTAGTTGCAGCTATGTACTCGACTATTTATGCCATAATGACACAGTAGTTAATTCCTATTGTGTTTAAGCACTACCTAGCAAGACTGCGGCAGCTTCCATTCAATTGATTTTGCGCGTGTCCACTATCTATGAAAAAATAATCAAAAACTCTAAGGATTAATCAATCGCATCATTGTATTGACACCAATAAACTATACACAGCAAATGTCTTATGCACAATTCACTCAATACATCACACAATACAGGGTGGCACACTGGAGTGCAGCTTACACCTCTATTCTGAACATGGCACTATCAAACTGATTTCACATATTGGTGGGCATCACCAGTTCAAACTAACAAGATCCAAACAAAAGCATGAAAATACAAAAGTAGGCCTATCTAAACTACATGTTAAGGTATGTTAAAACATATTAGGCTACAACTTAA
Organism: Petrocephalus schoutedeni; assembly: GCA_026780765.1. Taxonomy (NCBI): domain Eukaryota; kingdom Metazoa; phylum Chordata; class Actinopteri; order Osteoglossiformes; family Mormyridae; genus Petrocephalus; species Petrocephalus schoutedeni. The sequence continues at coordinate 6,954,206 of JAODKL010000027.1, read as the reverse complement.
CACACATACTATACCATGCCTGTGCTGCCTTTCTCTGTGCTCTTTCTCCCTCTCCTTGGTCTCCTGACCCTCTGTCACCACCTCTGTCTCTCCCTCTTCAACTGCTGCACCTCCTCTGCCGCCTTCTCTCTCTCTCTCCTCATCTGTGCTTCCTCATCTCCCTCTCTAGTCACCTGTCTCTCTCATCACCTGTGCCTCCTTGGCCATTTCCCTCTCCTTGGTCACCTGTTCTGCAATCACATTCTTTAACCAGATACAAAAAAAGCTCAGTAAATGTTCAAATGGTTTGAGAGAGGTGGTATATTCACATCAGTTTTGGAGAATGCATGTTCCCTCACCAAAAACCTGGAAAGCATTTTAAACACCTTTTTACTAGCACATTAAGATTGATACAAAAAATCACCTTTTTAAAATGTTTTTTAATGTTGTTTCAGTGTTTCACACAGAATTGTACTGTAATACTGTAATATTTAGCCTAAATTCTTTTCGCAATGTTATACAGGTATTTCATTTTCCTAGTTATAATGAACTCCCCTGGGCTTGAAATTTGTCTAATTTTATTATTTCAAGATTTTACTGTGCCAAGAGAGAAGTTTTCTTTGTGACCACTTTAATGTTAACATGGTAGTTAACATCAAAGTTTGCAGTGACTTGTGGGGGAAGACGTCGGTAAATAGGGCAAAATTTTCCTTTCCTTTACATTGGAATTATTTACACCAAAGGTTTTACATTAAATCTTTCGGATTTTTTGTAAATAAGATATAGAACAAATAACCAGATGTTTCTGGTAATCCTCAACTCATCGTTTCAGTCATAGCCTGCATCATTGTCTTTTGTAACTACCTCAGAGTTAGCCTACACACATGTACCGTCATTCACCATGTGTCTGTGTGTGCAGGCGTGTGCGCACAAAATGAGTGGAGTAGCCTCTGAATTAGCCCTCAGAAGCTAGCTGTCAAGTCAATGCCAGTGTTAAGCAGGAAGGGATGGCAGATGAGTGAATGATGCCATCCCCCCAAAACGTGTGACTGTATTGTAGCAAACAGCTACTTAAGTTGCAATTCAGTGACAACTGACATTGGTCGTACACAGTACATCCCTGGCACCCTCTGGCTTTACCTCACAGGACACTGGGAAATGAGCAACTAGCTCAACAAATCATCAGCTAACTTAACAATACAGGTATTTACCTCCTTTTCCTCAGGATTTTTTCTCTTTTTACAAGGGGTTGGTGTCAACCAACAATGAAAAACTGTTGTCTGTCCGCCTTTTGGTGCTCTTTTCTGGGGCGTATCAAACTTTTTAAAAGTGGGGGGGTTCTACAATTGGAAAGTAAAACTCCCCTTGAATTCATCACAGTCAAATTATAATATAATTATAATCACGGCCAATTATATATAACTTCCTGCATTCCTACATTTTATTTACATCTACACTATGCAAATAAAAGGAGTCTCTCATGTCCCGCCTTTTCCTTTTGTGCATCCTAATATTGGATAACAAAAGGAGAATAATTGCTTCAAGACACAGCTCTATGATAGGAACATATGATAATGCACGAGACAGGCTGAAAAAAAGTATTTGTATTTGCAGCACGTTTTAGAAGTTGCATGTGTTTTCTGTATTTGCAGCGCATTTTAGAAGTTGCATGTGTTTTCTGCATTTGCAGCACATTTTCTAAATTGCATGTGTTTTCTGTATTTGCAGCGCTTTTTAGAAGTTGCATGTGTTTTCTGTATTTGCAGCGTTAGTAAAATGCGGCGCATGAGTTGTCATTTTGATTAAAGTGATTTCTGAGTTTGTGTCGCATCTACTAATTTGTAGTGTATTTGAACGTGCGATATTAACTTGAATAAAATGCTTTCTGGTTTTGCAGCGCGTTTTTAACATTGAAATGCTTTCTCGGCCACTGTACTATCAGCTGTTTTTACCCTGGTTTTAAAGGGAAAATTAACATATGTGCTGTAGAAAGGGATACCCAGGAAACATTTAGCACTGTGGTTAAATTATCCAGTTATATAACACTTTTAATCTCAAAATAAAATTAATATACACCATATTGCCAAACGTATTGGGACACCCCTCCAAATCACTGAATTCTGGTGTTCCAATTACTTCCATGTATAAAATCAAGCACCTAGCCATGCAGACTGCTTCTATAAATATTTGTGAAAGAATTGGTTGCTCTTAGGAACCCAGTGAATTCAAGCATGGTACTGTAATAGGATGCCACCTGTGCAATAAGTCCATTTGCAAAACTTCCTCACTACTAAATATTCCATGGTCAACTGTTAGTGGGATTATAACAAAGTGGAAGCTACTGGGAACAGCAGCAACTCAGCCACGAAGTGGTAGGCCAAGTAAAATCACAGAGTGGGAACAGTGCATGCTGAGAACAGTGTGCAGCAGTCGCCAACCTTCTCCAAATCTCTCCAAACGTCTTGTGGCCTTCAGATTAGTTCAAGAAAAGTGCATAGAGAGCTTGGGATGGGTTTCCATGGCCGAGCAGCTGCATCCAAGCCTTACATCACCAAGTGCAATGCAAAGCGTCGGGTGCAGTACTGTAAAGCCAGTGTTGGTATTCCACTACAGAATACAAAATACATGCCCTAAAATGTAATTTGTAACGTACTCCGTTAGATTACTCAATGTGAGTAACGTATTCTAAATACTTTGGATTACTTCAACATTGTCTTAAATTTTACAACAGTATGAATGTGGCAATCACACTATGCTTACTTAAGAAGATAATTCTGTTATTTCCTCCTACCGTAGCAACTGGTTGAATGTATTAAGTATCACTCCAGATGCATAAGAGTCGGTTAAACCCTGGTGGTTTCATTGCACGTACAGATTCTAAACAACTGTGCATCATAAATGTACATGACAAGTCCACCACCATCAATTTAACATGTCTCATCGTTCAGTGGAAGCACTGCCATAAAGCATTATCCTAAAACCGTTTTGCTAGTGAAGTGGTATCGTTAGGCTACACATTTTGACAAGAGCATGCAACGCATATGGCAAAAACAATGTGCAGAAACAATAAATCTGTAAACAGTTTTCGGACCAGAGCAACACATGAATACCAGCAGCAGTCAGCCTATATTGCTTGTAGTCTCGAAACTGCATACTGCAGGAAGCTAACGCGATGGATCCTACAGCCTTTGACCTAACGCTTGTAGGATAGCATGTTAAAGTACCCATAGTTAGCGTATAGCAGACTGCTGATTGGCAGTTTAATTATAACTATAAAGGGCTAAGACAAGAAAGCTGACCAATAAGCTGCGGATGACTTTAGCCAGATCAAAAAGATCGGGATCAGCTTCACAGGGGGGCAAGGTGGGCCTATTTAAGTGTTATGCAACTTAAGTTTTGATATAAAGCAACTGATTTCATATGTCAACGCTAATTTCATTGCCAATTGGAGTTTATAACTGAAAAGTTTTTTATTCCGTTTATTTTTATCCATCCATCCATCCATTTTCCAACCCGCTTATCCTGTTCAGGGTCGCGGGGGGTCCGGAGCCTATCCCGGA
>JAODKL010000027.1:6916059-6936314 GCA_026780765.1 Petrocephalus schoutedeni | reverse complement strand
AACTGTGTTTTTTCTAATTACACACAACTTGTAGCCTCTTTGCAAATAATATTTAACTCCAAATTTTGTCATTTTTGTTACTGGATTTATCAGCGTTGCTTATTTTTCTTGTTCTTATGGCCAGTTTGAAAAGTTGTGTACGCGACATTGTTTTCAATCACTACGTTAGGTTTGCTAATTGATTACATTCAATGTAAGGTTGAAAAACCCATGCATTTTCTTAGACAATCCAAAGCATTTGCTAAAGATAGCTGATTCTGATAGAATTTCCTGCGCCTGACCCAGCCTAAAAGAGAAGTCAAAAGCATTATTTATCACAGCTCATCTACTTCTTGGCTGCTGCTGTTAATTTGGTAGACAATATATTATATAAACAGGAAGCTGTTATAGACTATGGCTAGCTTAAAAAGTCCTCCTGGAGCAAATTCCAATCATTAGTCCCTCAGATGTATTGAAGCCTTTGCACATCATGTTTAGACAGAGATAACTGTCTATGGTAGCCTTCCATATACTAAAGATAGTATATATTCCAAAGGATGTTACTGTGTGCATGTAGAGAATTATTTTGCATGCATGCCATTACTTCACTAATCAAAATATAAAGGGGAAATTTGGAACAAGTCTGTATTTCTTTACTTTGTAACTTATTTCACTTCTTCCAATAAAGGATATATTGTATTTTTACAACTTGACTAGTTATTGTCGTTGCTTTAAAATCAAAGTTTTAAACTATCTGTGTTTATATAAATCTTTCCTCATATTGTTACACCATGAACATGATACAGGTATAATACTTTCTTGTAACAATATGTGTACCAAAAAGGAAGAAACTACAGTATAAACATTTCCATTATAATACCATTTGTAATGCATTTTATTTTTAAAAAATTACACCATGGATTCAGAAATACCTTTTTCGAAATATATCACTTTCTTTTAGATTTCATAATACATCTAAGGGCAAAATGAGGTTGTGATTATCAAGCTCTTCTCAATATGATTGCAGGGATACATGACTTATGACTCATTGTGCTCAGATGAAATGGTGGCATGGGGTTACAACTGAGATACCTGTTTTTTATTTGCAAAACAATTTTTACCAGTATTCAGATGTATAATGCATTAAGCATGGCTTTTAGATGGTGCAGTCAAACTTTCTCCAAGCTACAATGACAATTTAATTATACCACAAAAGTATGTGACAGTTATCACATTAGAAATAGTTCACACGTGTACTAATGGAAATATTTTTTTTACATGCATTATTTTGGAAACATTGATATAAGGGTGATATAAAAATCACCCTAAATGCATTTTACATTAGCTGTAGTATCCAATGTGAATTATGCAGAACCTTCCTAACTCAGTAAATTCACAGCAATAGTATTACATTTCGCCTCTCAAAAATTAAATGCTGATCCATCACTTACCTAATCTGGTGTCCAGGGCACCTTCAATTAACCTGGGTCTAATAAAATAACTACAAGTTGGATCATTGAATAACAGCATATTGGGACCTCATAACTTCCAAAAAAGATACATTTTTATTTTTTTCTAAAGTATAGACTGTTTGAGAAAATGTGTGTGTCAACCACTTTTATTTTGTGACAGTGAGCAGACAACTTGCAATTCGACCACAAATTATACCCACCCTATCATAAACAAAAACAAAAATGTCAATTTCCAAGAGATAGTGTTCCCTTTTCAACAATAATTATGGGCCTGTTCATTTCAATGAAAAGGCCATATTGTTCTTCACCTGGTCCAAATTTGCGCTTAGCCATTGAAAGTAACAGAGCCAGCTTCACTGCCGAGTCATAGGCCTTACCTAGACGAAGGGATTGACATAACGGGTGCCTTAGTAAACTTTACAGATCGTGTCCAATTCCAGCACAAAGTTGAAAAAACCTAGATTTATTTATTTCTTTATCATGGGCCTGTTCATTTCAATGAAAAGGCCCATATTGTCCTTCACCTGGATAAGCATACTTTCCAAATTTGTGCTTAGCCATTGAAGTAAATGGAGCCAGTTTCACTGATGAGTCGTAGGGCTTTCCTTGCCGGAAGGTTTGACATATCAGTTGCCTCGGTAGACCTTACGGATTGCGTACAATTCCATCACAAAGTCGAAAAAAAAACTTTATTTATTATTCTTCCATAAAATTTCGGCACATAATGCGACTCGTACCGTAGCGTGCACCCAGGCAAACTATATATCAACAGTTTCTGCTTGTTGGTGTGAGGTGTGCTATTACTTTTCTCTACAGGTGGGAACGCTATATGCGCTCAAACAGAGAAAGTCGCAAAGGAATGCAATGACCGCTAACATTAGCATAGTTAGCATAACCCAAAGCTTAACCTTTTCCCATTGACATCAATGCATTTTAGTCAAAGTAACCACCTAACAACACCCTAGGAACCACCTAGGAACACCTTAGAAACGTCTACCATCATCCTAGCAACCACCTAGCCACATCCAAGCAACTACCTAGCAACACCCAGGCAGCCCCTAGCAATACCATAGCAACACCCTAGCAATGCCTAGCACCACCCTTGCAACCACCTAGAAACACCATAGCAACCACAGAGCAACACCCTAGCAATGGCTAGCGACACCCTAGCAACCATCTAGGATCACCCTAGCAACACCGACCAACACCCTAGCAACCACTTAGGATCACATTAGCAACTACATAACACCTAGCAACCACCTAGCAATGGCTAGCAACACCCCAGGAACCAACTAGGAACAACGTGCAACGTGCATACCAACCACACACCAGCAAACACCGGACACTTTATTAAGAACACCAGCTGTCCCAGGGTCAGTGAGCGCAATAGGCCCATCTCAAAATTTCTCCATTTTTTTTCTAGTTATGGGCCTATTCATTTCAATGAAAAGGCCCATATTGTTCTTCAAGTCCTAAACTACATTTCCGGAATTTGCGCTTAGCAATTGAAATGTATGGAGCTGGTTTTGCTGGTAAACTGTCTCGCTACCTCGAAAAAAAACCTTTATTATTATTATGGGCCTATTCATTTCAATGAAAAGGCCCAAATTGTTCTCCAAGTCCTAAATGACATTTTCCGAATTTACGCTTCACCATTGAAATGAACAGAGCCGGCTCCACTCCCACTTCGTAGGGCATGCCTAGCCGGACGGTTTGACGTTTCGGGTGCCTCGGTACACCTTACGGACCTCGCGCAATTCCAGCTCAAAATCGAAAAAAAAAAACCTTTATTTATTATTATTATTATGGACCTATTCATTTCAATGAAAAGGCCCATATTGTTCTTCAAGTCCTAAACGACGTTTTCTGAATTAGCGCTTAGCCATTGAAATGAACAGAGCCGGTTTCACTGCCCAGTCGTATTGTCTACTTAGCAGGACGGTTTGACATATCGGGTCCCTCTGTAGGCCTTACGGATCTCCCGCAATTCCAGCTCAAATTCGAGAAAAAAAACCTCTTTATTATTTATTATTATGGGCCTATTCATGTCAATGAAAAGGCCCATATTGTTCTTCAAGTCCTAAACGACGTTTTCCGAATTAGCGCTTAGCCATTGAAATGAACAGAGCCGGTTTCGCTGCCCAGTCGTAGTGTCTACTTAGCTGGACGGTTTGACATATTGGGTTCATGAATTTTTTTAATATTTCCTTTTGTTATTCAAATCTTGCTGAACTGTGAAATTCATGATAAATTTGTTTCTTTACCAAATAAAAAATGAGTTTCCATGTGAAGTTATATATGAACACAAATTCCATCAATCCATTTTTCCTATCAGGGTCGCAGGGGGTCGAGAGTCTATCCTGGAAGCAAAGGGCACAAGGCAGAGAACAACCCAGGAGGGGGGCCAGCCCATCACAGGGCACACTCACACATTCACACCTACAGGCAACTTAGGAACTCCAATTAACCTCAGCACATTTGTGGGGGAAACCGGAGTACCTGGAGGAAAACCCACAAGGGAGAACACGCAAACTCCACACACATGGAACTGAGCAGGATTCGAACCCCGGACCCAGAGGTGTGAGGTGACAGTGCTAACCACCACACCACCATGCCAGCCCCTATGAACACAAATTCAAATGATTTTATCATTTGTTGTCCTGTGCTGTGGAAAGGGTTGGTGTCCCATTAATGGGCAATTTCATAATGACAGGGTGGACTTGGTAAGGCTGACCACAGTCATAGACATATTACAAAAATAAGTATAAATACTTACTGAGCATGCAGAAGTTGTGCTCAATCCACCAAGGGAAAGTAAGGTTGTGATATGCTTCATGATACTGAAAATCAGTGTGGTCTAGGAATATCACGAAGCATATCACAACCTTAATACTGAATGAAAAATGCATCCAACTTATGAATCATGATACTGAAGACACCGAAAGCACTCAATGCAGAGAATGACACCTCCTATTCTTCACAATCGATAATCAGCCAGCGTGGCTGGCAGAATGTATGCCTGCTCTCCAGCCTGACTCAATATCTCCTGATCTGAAACGGACAATTAGTTTGTGAGAAAAAATCATCTACATGCGTGCAAATACATGATGACAAACTCAATCGTAGTGAAAATGTGAGGTGACAATTAATTAATACACTCCTGGCCAAAAAAGTGGGTCAAACCCAAATTGCACAACATTAAGCTTTGGCCCATTTCTTTTTTGCCCAGCAGTGTGCATGTCACACCTGGAGAAAAAGGCACCTAATGTTACATAATGAATGACAAATCCTAAGGTCTCAGCATTCTGGCAATGCTAATACTGCAGTATTACCCGGCCGGTTACAGCCTATTAAAAACATATTTTAATATTAATCCTATGATATGCTGCTTATTGCTAATCCAAGGATCCTCAACCAGGATCCTCTACAAGTAATATGTTAAATGGCAAAACCAAAAAGTGCAGCTTTCATCATTAGTTTGTGATACTGGATGATTCATTTTCCACCCACATCACATTATGATATTAATAAGGTGATGTAAGTGTAAGGACCACATTTAATTGAAAACAAGAAAAAACTAATTATCAACTTCAAACAAAATATATAAAAGTTGTAGTTAATTTCAAATGTGTACTGGTACACCATTAAGTATTTATTATAGACATTTTATGTACATTACTTTGACAGCTGTACTTTGCCATGTGGTACAATCTTAAAAATTTTCCATTTCATATTTCATAAAACAATCTTACAAAACTCATCAAACTTGCAAACTGATCAGAAATTGTTGGTGGAAGACTAGAAAAAATACTTTTATTTTATTAATCATGCATTACATAAACAACAAAAACCTTTAGTTACACCAGTAATTGAAGCATGTTTGAAAATATCAGAAACAAAAGAAAATGAAACCGAAGGTCATATTCTGAACAGTGATTCATCTACGCTTGTTCGTAAAACCCCTTAATTTAAAAACTCTCTTCCTCCCCATGCTGTATAGGCAAGGATTTATTGTCTGGATCAAAATCAGACCCAATTATTAGACTTCAAATATAACCATTTAATTAGTGTTTAAAAACATCTATATTAACAGCTTTCTTTGTTTTCAATCTGTTTCAACCATTGTCTGAAAAAGCCAAACCTTAAAGGTATCTTCAGGCTCATTTACGCAGCAAATAAAAAAAAAAGTAAGACTAACATAAAATGTAATAAATAACAAGCCAATAGCATTAAGATGTCTAACCCATGATAAATAAACTTGTAAATACAATAAGATGTACAAAAATATCACATAGTGATAGGATGCTGCACTTTATTTTTCTTAAAAGAGCTCACAGGAAGCCATGAACCCTGTTTCTTTGTGTTTGTCCTAAAGTCTTTGACGATGTGATTAAACTGTTTTAACGTAATGTTAGAGAGCATCCATAAGTCAGGACTCACCAGCTGCTTCAGTGACAAGTACAGTATAGGTATATGAAAAGGGGGTAGTGAACTGAAACCCAAAGATTCTCTTGGGATGAATAGTCCTTTTTGCTTTTTGTTTTTTTTATTTTTTTACTTTTTTCTTACAATTTTTAGCACTGTCAGCACAGGCTCCATTTATATAAAAAGGTTTATAAAAACTATATTTTTACACAAAAATGTAATGAACTAATGCTAATGTACGTTATTACTCATTTAAACACTTTATTCAACATCTTTTGCGCTACATGAATGTTGACAGGGTTGTGAGTCTGAACTAATGTGAAGCCCAACAAGCTAAGTGGGGGAACAGAGCCCCGAATTCCCAGCATGTTGGACAAGTCACTAAAATGTACTTACAGGAACAGATTTTTGTTCAAGTCCAGTTAAAGACTACAAATACTGGTTTCTCCTGCTTTAACTTACAGTAAATAGTCAGATTAATTAGTTTAAAAACTTAGGTATAACTGACATAGTTACTACCCCTGCTGAGAACATCCTCTTCCCGATACCTTGAGTGTGCAAACCGGGGGGGGGGATGGGGGATGGGGGGTTGTGAGTAGTGCCAAGACAGTACTGTTGTTATACAAGGCAGTAAAGCATCATGTCCCTTCTGTGCTCAAAGCCATGTGGGCATCAGGGAGTGTTAAACAAAAACTTTGGCCAATGCATCAGCCCCAGCACTGGCTATGAATGCCTTTGATGGGTGGAAGGCAACATCATAGATGGACTCATCAGACTTCTTACGGTGGGCAGTAATTTCTTGCACACAGGTCTTGCTGTCCAAGTTCCAAAGACGAACTGAGCAGTCGTGACCTAGGCATGAGGACACAAACAAACAAACAAACAGAACGAATGAGGGATGAAACGGACATCATTATAAACCACCATAAAAAAAATTCCAATGGAAAGTATAACTCTTTTAAATTTTAATTATCATTAAAACAGTGGTTAACTACTGTACTTTGAAAGAAACATGTTAAATACTGTCTAGCACCAACTAAATTTGGCAACAGTGTCCTAGACAGAGGAGTCCAGGTGCAGCATTCAACGTGGGTTTGTTTTGTTTCAGTGAGAACACAGCAGAAGGCAGTGACAGTGCTCTGGAGATTGTTAATGCACATTTAAAATGGTTTTCATATGTTAACATAAGGTATTAACTATGTTATTCTAATGTTTATGCAAAGAAAAGACGCATAGCGCTACTAATCTTATTTGTGTATCTTAATTGTCAATATAAAACTTGATGAAATTATTTCAGTTTGTGTATCAGTATTTTTTGAACAATTTCTGCACATTTTAACAATATTGCAATGATACGGATAGTCCTGATAATTTTGGTCACTATAATCATGGTATTACATTTTCATTATGTTTTAACACTAAATCAAATATATACATTTATTTGACTTGTTGAACATGATTAACCTGAACTCTTGATACTCACTTCCGGACATGAGGTATATCCCATTAGGGTCTACGGCCAAGCTGGTAACAGCATCCAGGTGTGCTACCATTGCATGAATAAGTTTTCCTGTATGGAAAAATTAGGTTATAAAGACAGTTACCAATCAGAACAAAGTACAGGGGAAAAACTAAGAATTCAGATTTCAGCAGCATACTTCAATTTGATCATAACTGTCAGATGATATGATATGCAAATGAAATATTCCCATTAGCCACAAATGTGTTACTGTGTGTCCACATGGAAAAAGATTGCAGGCGCTGACTTTGCTTTTGGCATAGCTGCTAAAAGGAGGGACAGGGCTTTCAAACATCCATGGAGCTGGACTTTTGTGATAACACAAGAAAGGTACTGTCAGCAGCGCGTGCTGCCAGCACCTCCATAATAGCTAAAAGTCAGATTTGTTTTACAGATCATTCAAGATGAATGCACTTTGCAGTAAAGTTCCTATATTTCACCAAATCAATCATCAAATCAAACCCCATCAAGGGGCTCCCTCTGAATGTATTAATCCCATATCAGCTTGGGAGGCAGGGAACTGTCAGCTCGCTGTATCCTGTCAATCTAACAATGCTATTTTTGCTATTTTACCCACAGCTCTGCATGTTGTCAATCAACAGCTAACGTTACTATAGCAATAAGGGAAAAGAACTGTTATAGTACGCGGCTGAAGCAGCAGAGTGGGTAACATTAATGGGCCCCTGATCTAGGGCACAGCTTTCTCTGTTAAGTGGAATACTGGGTAGGCCCACCCATGTGTGCTGAGGTATAATACGTCAAGGATGTTACACATACCCGTTTTATTGTCAAAAAACTTGATGTGCCGATCCTCATGCGCTGTGATGGTTACAGGCAGGGTTGGGTGACTCACAACCTTATTGATGTGGTTGGCTGACGGGAGAGCTGAGAAGAATCATGATATAAATAGCATCCTTCAAGGTAATGCAGGTTTTGCTTTTATTATTAAAAATTATTAAAAATTACACTTTTTAAATTCACAAGTAGGGATTATTTAAATTTTCAACTAATGGCAGTATTAACATATACAACATCCAAAAGAATAGACAGCAATTTCAGCTATTATGATAAAACTGATTCTGCTACAGGTATATAAAGAAAAACATATTAGCAGATTTCCTACCAATATTATCAAAAGTACAGTCCAACAATAACTGCAGTTTTAACACTGTGCATGAACTGTGACTATTAGTGGTGCAGATTTTCATTATATTTCATTTATATATATTACATTCATTTTATATTTGACCCACAAAATGTTGCGTTGTCGACGCAGGTACAGGAACTAGATTTAACATTTTTTCATTATATCAAATATGGAACAAAATGTGTCAAATTATAGGATTAATGGTTGTTATCAAAACATGATATGGATATTAGGAGTGTAACGGTACATGTATCTGTATCGAAGATTTTTGGTACGGGTCTTTTGGCTTGAAGGAATGCAGCAAATGCTGAACCTTTTGTGTGTTTGTGTTTTTTGTGGGGTAGATGAAGGCACAACGCATGAGCACATTGTTATGATGAACACAGATAAAGCAGTGCTTCAACACCACCCACTATCATTGAAGTCTGCTGTTTGGGAACAAAGTAAATTTTGCTTTTTTATTAGTAGGCTGCGGCATGACAGAGACTTTAATTAAGAAAGACAGCCATACTTTGTTCAGTAAACTACTGGTTAATAAAGGGGAAAAAAAGCAATTTATATTTTGTTTCTTTTACCCCTGCTGTTCCGAAAACACACCGAACCATGACTTCAAACCAAGGTTTGTACCTAACTGTGTGTACCATTTTTGTGTACCATTGCACCCCTAATGGACATGGACTATAGTCACAAGCCTGTCCACTGTCTATAAATACACTTTATCTATGTGAGTATTTAGTTTGGAAGAGAGGTGCACTTACTGCTCTCCCCCTGGGCGTTGATCAGCAGAACAGGCTGGGAGGTCTCCAGATCGTAGATGACAGTGTCGCCTGTGCTGAAGGAGGCCATCATGTGGGCTGGATCACAACCATTGAAATCCACTGCAGTGGGAATGCCATGCTCTGAAAAGGATGGAGAGATTCACATTTCAACTTTTTTCATTGTAAAAAATAAAAAAAAAACTGACCTAAATGGCTCATTATTTAATTGCATGAAATATTCTGCAGATCAGTAATCAAAATGTCATAAATTACCCATGATTAAGCTTTGTTTCAAATTAATTCAAAGTATAGACAGTACAGTTGTAGAACTGTTGCGCAATATGTAATCCAATAACTTGCATATATTAAACAAATAGTCATTTATTACTATATTAAACACATAGTCAGGTTGTTGTGGTCAAAGATGCTTGATTTCGCAGCAGTGTTCCCCAAAATTTGCTATGCAACTTAGGGAGTTTGATGCGCTGCCTTAAAATGCTGCCGTTTGGTTCAAATTGGCGCCAGTGATCTATTAGGTTGCTTATGGTACAGGTTTGCATGTTCTGTTATGCACAGTGCAGCAGTTCTGGTCTTTTGCTGACTCTCACCTGGTTACTGTATTATTCTCTGAGCCACAGACCTTTGTGTACATTACCATAGACTAGTTAACATCCATGGAAATGGTCATGAGTTATTCTGGTACAGTCAAATGCACTGACAGAAAAATGTTAATGTTCATTTCTTTCGTGCGAAAGAAATTCTGGCACATCTGAAAAATGGCGAGCTCTTAAACTGCGTAGTTTGCTTAGATCAGGGGTCCCCAAATCTGTTTTGCAGTACAAGTTATATTCACAAAAAATAATCTTGGGAGCTACCAGGGGGTACGTCTGATTTCTAGTAAATGCTATGGAAGCTACTGAGTGGCTCCCGGGTGCCACTTGCAGTCAAAGCACTGGCGACCACTGGTCTACACCAACTACATTTAGTTCATTACCTTTTCAAATAAAATGTCTACTCCTCAACAGATACTTGATGACTAAACAGTACTGCACGTACATTTTACTGAAGATAAAGGGAAAGAAAAAAGGCAGATAGAACCTCAGTTCACCTGGTAATCCAGGTGTAAATCAGGCAGAGAGAAAAGCAGCCAGAGAACATGCAGCTGCTGATCCACTCTCTCGATCGAAAACATAGGTCTGGAAATGAAGTTATCACCATGTAATGCAATGGGTAATGTACCACTCAAAAATGTAGACACGTCAAACTGCCTACAAAGGATAGTGATGGTGTACCATCACATGACCTGGCCACCTGACCTAAACACAGTAGAGATGGTTTTGGATTTGTTTGACCAGAGTGTGCACAGCACACATGGGAACTACTTCAGGACAGCAAAAGAAAAAAAAATAATTCCCAAGGAGTACACCTAATGAAATTGGCATAGAACAGACAAGAGGGCCAGCCAGCCACTCAAAGGCACAGTGATGAGATCATTCTGCCACCCATGGGACTTGAAATGGGAACCTTCTGAGTTGCAACCCCCATGCCAAACAATTTTATTAATTACTTTTTTTTTGAGCAGGACATAATTCCATATACGTTATTTTATAGTTTTGATTTCTTTATTGTAAAATGTATTGTAAAAATAAACCTTTCTATGGTTAGATGTCCAAAGTTTTGACTGGTACTGTATATAATGATAATATATAATGACAAAATAAACAAAAGCAAAAGAAAAGGGAGAACCACACCAGGACCCCCTGCTGCGTAAGCTGGATGGATGGATGCAGATGTGTATGTGAGTGAGCGAATGAATAAGAACTATTTCTGCATGAAAAATACAGGCAAAAAGCACTGTCAGTAATTAGCAATAAGAAGAATAAAAGCCTTCGGGAAAACTCACCCCTGTCTAGATTGTAGGTGCTGCTGCAGGGAGACTTCTCCACTGGATTCCAAAGGCGCACAGTGCCATCAGCAGAGCAGGACAGCAGTCGATTCTTTATGCCACTGTAGGCCAGTCCCCACACTGCATCTGTGTGTCCCCGCAGGGTCCCGGCCAGAACACTGGGGTCTACAGAGGCATGGGGGTGTAGAGATGCAGACTCTAAACCAGCAAATATTCTCAATGGCCTCCACTAACCTTATATTGCCGGTCTCAGGTTGTTGTGCTCTTCACCATGAATGTGAAGCACAATGGGTGAATAGCAAAGCCTACCCTAAAGTCAAAGTGGAAGTCTTATCCACATCCTAGTCACACCTGCAGATCCCACTGCCACCTCAGCTGAACAAATTCTCCTATGGCTAACTCACTTACCATATGTGTCATAGGGATCCACGTTGGAGCTTGGAATATTCCACCACTGTATAGTTGAATCCAGACCCCCACTGAAGCACTGCTCCCCACTAGATGTCATGGCCAGTGAGAGAACGGGGCCACTGGAAAGAAGAGATGGCCATGCAGACAGTTATGAGAACCATGATGCTTTATTTGAATTGATATACAATAAGATAAGATAATCCTTTATTAATCCCACAAGTGGGAAATTTGCATTCTTACAGCAGTACAGGTAAGAGCAGCAGAGTGGCAAAATTATATATATGATATAGTATATAGACATAATAGTTAGATTTAATAATTAAAAGTTAGTTAGCATAACATTAGAAACAAATACTTTCTCTTTACTGTGAAGTAATCCATACTGTGAACTTACACGTGAGCTCTGAAAGTGTAAATGGGCTCCACATCATAAGAGGCACTTCTACAAATAGAATACAGACTGATTACTTAATATGAAAAAATTATTTTTCAGAAAGACATAGATTCTGCCAAAAAATCATGTCTTGCATATTTCCTGGAAGACAAGAGCTCCTGAATCATATAAAGTGAGTACTGAAAAGCAGACAGATCAAGTATCATATGAAGCAAAACACTATGTAATCCAAGAGCACACAAGAGGTACTTGCTTCTTGGCAGGGACAGTCTTCTGCAGGTTCCATAACTTAAGGGTATGGTCCTCGGATACAGTCACTAGTACCGGCTCCACTGGGTGAAAGGCCAGGGCACGCACGCCATCAAAGTGACTCCGTAACGTGTACTTAGGATTCCATGTTTTCCTAAATGTGTCCTTATTGGCTGGCAGCTAAAGACAAAGAAATCATGGAAAATTCAATAAACTCTGCACATGAGGTGTCTAACAGCTGCCTAGCTGTCATAAGCCATAAGGCCACTTGGGGAAAGGACAGCAAAGATGTTCGGGAAGGGCACCTAGGCCACTTACATCATAGCTGTATTCCACCTCATCATTGGAGACCGTTAAGTCTGCCAAGTCCCCAAGGCCTAACACTATTTCCTGTACATCTTCAGAACCCATAATGAAGGACTTTCCCCCACTTGTAGGAAATGGCAACGGTTCAGCTGAAAAGACAGAAGGTCCAGAGGAGAATGATAGTGAATAACATTCTATCCCAAAGGGGAGATATCAGAGATATGGTTACACCATGTGGAAAGTATGTCAGGCTCAACAAACAAAACCGTTGTCCTGCCATAATTCAGATGACTTATTTAGAAAATAAGTTGGACATTAAGTAGGTTTAAGTTTAAATACGGAATAAAAATATAAACCTACTGGTATGGAAAAGGTTTCCAAGTGCTAGGAGCAAAATATAATTCAAGACAAAGCAAGCAATGTCAGGCTTTCCACAGTACTGTCTTACAGCAATATGCATGATCTATTAACTGAAATTTTCTCGGAATTGGTTGAGTAAAGCTATACATTTTCTTGAAAATTACTAAATGAAAAAAAAAAAATCACTACATTCTTTAGAGATGTCAGGATTATGGCAGTTAATTAACATAAAACGTTTGGTTTATTTGGAAACAAAGCCCTCAGATTTCAATAACAGTACAGTATAAAATTGACTTTTTTAGATGGGCTTTTAAAACCACCACTTTGCTTGTTGCTGACTCTGCCATTGCACTGTGCCATGTCTTACCCCACTCTGTTCCATCTCCTGAACTCCTTGCCTCACCAGCACCCTCTCCATCCTCTGCATTCACCAGAAAGTCAAACTCCTTCAGCACCTCCTCGGTGTCAGCATCGTCAGGCAGGTCCGATGCCAGACCCTCGTTTCCAATCTGCGAACAGAAAACACTTAAATCATACCACAGCCCTTGGAAAATAACACCACTGTACAGTACTCTCTGAATAATAGCACATATTTTTTTTTATATATGTTTAAACTCGATTAAAAAACCCAATTAAAGATACTTGTTTTTCTATTCCAAGACTGTTGTTAATAATAATACAACTGAAAATGAAGGCCACAAAATTTAAAATTGCTGCCAGTTAGAAAGGCTCAATTTTAAAGGGGATGTTCAGTACAAGAAACAAATTTTAACGAAAACTCGATGAGCACAGCCAATAGCTTTACTATATCCAAAGAAAACAAAATTTGAAGAAAGGACCTGCTTCAATAATCAAGGACTCCCACTAGCAGAATACTGAAACTAATGGCAGAACTTAGAATTGTGCTCTGCACAAAAGGTTTCATAACAAGTAAAATTAGACAGTATCTTGACTGAAATCCATTCAATAATCCACAGTCCAAGCATAACATGACATAAATTACTTTTTCCTTTCTCCCTTTATAACTAAAATGATGGGCTGGGGGTATGACTCCATATTGATGATTTGAGGGTTTGACAGACCATTATGGCAAAATTCACTGCAATTATGATGCATCATGCCAAACCTACTCTATGTTTGTATGTGTGTATGCATTTATGGGTTACATTGCAATCACTGCCCTATGTATACAATCTCTTTGCAGCCAATATTTAAAAAGTAAATAAAAGGAAATGAGATTTCTTTAAAGAATAAGGAAATTCACTGAACCATCACTAAATACCAGATACTAGCCCGATTTCAGCTGTAAATGAAGTATTAAAAACAGCTTTTACTTTCTGTTGCTGGGTAACTCTGAGTACATTTATATTTTCAGACTGAGGTCCAGAGGACGGGCAATCACTACTGCAGTACTACCTAACAAATAGAAAGGAGCAATGTATGATAGATATCTGTCCGAAAAAATCTCGATCAACAGAAAGAGTTAAGAATCACAAGCTGCTAAGAACGACCTTCTTTCAGGATTTAAAAGGATTCAACATACTGATTGGCATTTATCTAAGAAATACCTAACACCACTTTAACTGTACATACTTTTTAAATAAATAAATAATAAAGTTATGTTTAATTATTCTATACAGTTACTGTTTCTAACATTGAGTTCCTAATGATAACCATTCTATGCCCTCAAGATTGACATAAACATTTCAATATAATGACAATCAAAGAAAGTTTCACCTTTATTTTATGCTTGTTTATTCTGTGCTTTACTGTTCGGTCTGAGATATCATCCACCATATCTCCTTCCTCATCCTCATCCTCATCACTGTCATCAGCATTTTCTAGGAAGTTAAATGTTTCCAAAACATCACCTGGATTCCTGGAAAAGAAGGACACTCATTTTTTTTTTTTTTTAAAAGCCAAGCCAACTGGGCACATATCTCATTATTTATCAAGAAAGGAGAACTGAAGTGCCAAGTCAATTACCTTTCTTTTCCAAAACAAAGTAACTATAGTTTTGTTGCTAATAAATCATCAAAGGAACTCAAAGAATCCATAACTGAACTGACTGGAGAATAAAAACTAAAATAAAAATAAACAATGCTGCTACCTTTTCATGGCTTGGCCCTTTTGCTTGGCAGGAGAGTCCCCACCGTTGAGAATCTGTTCCAGGTTTTTTGTCTCAACTGAGCCATTTTGTTCAGATCCAGACAGGCCCAGTAATGACCGGACTCGCTGAGACCGCACATCTAATATGGTGTCCGTATAGCCGACTTCTTGAAGATACCTACCACAATACAGAACATCACACTATGGTTTAAAAAGTTTATACAAATAATTATCACCAAGTGATTATTTCTTTCCTTAAAGGTTCAATTTCTGCTTAAAATTCCCGTAGGATTCAGACCATGAAAAAGATGACGAATTTAATCAACTGCAAACTGAAATATAATTAAAGAAGTCATAATAAATTCATAATTTTTCATCATGGGATGGAACACTAGAAAACGCCAATGCAACAGTAGCTTGCAGGGTTTTTTCTCTGATTGCTGTGCTGCTTGTTCCAGGGAATGGATTTGGCACAGCTGGCAGAGTGGCCACACATCCCATAATAAAAAGAAAACGATGTGTCCCATTCTGAACCAATATGGGACCCAATTTGTCCCATATTTTTTCAGAATAAAAGTGAAAACCCTAATTGCTGGCGTTTGTGTGTGTAAGCACTCTGCATTCTATATGTTCTACTGGATGGTAATCCTACAACTGGTGAATTAAGAATTAAGTTGTATTTCCAGTTTTGTTTGGCCGAAGTTTTCAGCAGAGTTTAACTCTACAGTATATAGCACCAATCTGTTCCATGTTGAAGTACTGGCAGACCATCACCACCACCACCAATGTCTTTTTACTTTGTTTATCCAGGGTACCTCCTTTTTTGATGATGTTGTGGCTGCTGTGCTGTTGCTTTCTTCAACCACACTTAAAGTTTCCTCTGAGCGGTAATCTCTTCCATGACTAATGTGTATTACCAGAACAGTAGCATGTTGTGTGCTCTGCTAACTCAACCACCCTTGCAGTATGATTGTTGGGCATAGGTTGCTCACTCTTAAAAGACTACCATACGATTGATTGGTTTCTGTGATGTCATAGGACAATATATGCCATGAAGCAGTGCTCCTTACTGACAATATACCGAAGTTTCACATTTTGTTATTTTAATTTTATATGATGATATGCCTGTTTATCGCTTGTATCACCCAGCCCTTAGAAAGATTAAACAAATACACAGCATTTTTTCGGGGAATGTTCTGGGTAGATTTCTGGTAAAAAGTTTTGGAAAATAATAACAATTATAAAGCCAAATATTTTCTTTGCACAGGGCAAACTGAAAAATTGTTCCATAAAGTCCATAAAAAAGGTAAATGGATGTGTAAGCAAACACAGCCAACTGAAATGTTTTGTGGTATTTTGTATATTATGAACAGTTGAAAAAACAAACTTGATTAAAAAAACTTATTAAAACAACTTGGAAACCAGCCATTAGGCAAACAGGACAAGTGATGCAGACAAGTAGCACTAGTCCTGACTACAAAAAATTCTGACCTTGGGAAGATTATGACAAAGGTTTAATTTAAATGTTAATTTTACCATTAAAATATTACAGAGCCTATTTCCACAAAAAAACAAAACCTTACATGGGGTTTGAAGACAAACCTGAATGCCTGTGGTACATTATACTTAATGGGAAATTGTCCATGGTACAGTAGCAGTCTACATGAACTATACTCACTGTCTGAGCAGCTGTCGACCCTGTTTCCATGTTAACTGGCCATACTGAGGAACGGCTGGGACCTCAGAGTCTTTGGTTTCTTCTGAATACAATGGAGAAAAAACCCGCATGAGGGCATCAGACACGGTATAACTGCAGAAAGGTATTTTTATTTTGACTATGCCCAATTTACATGCTCTCCACTGGGTGTTGAAACGCCTGTGACAAGCATCTCCATGCCATCTTTGCCTGCACTTTGTGACCAAGCCTGTTTGAGCCAACACCCAGCCAGGCAGTACCATTGAAACCCAGTAATGTACAGAATGTCAAAAGGGAGATCAAGCTAGGTTTATACAATAATCTGCAAATGAAGCCATACCTTGTATTTCGTAAGAATTCAGCTACAGCACATACGCAAAAATTCATCAAGCCTGTTTCCGCCACATAAAATAAGAAATAGTTAAGATACTAGTTAAGTCATAATTACAAGACACAAAGTCAAAATTATGAGATACTGTCAAAATTATGAGATACTAAATCGAAATTATGAGATAATCTTAACCAACCACCAACCGCTTCATATATATAGCTCGCACCTCATATTCAGTTTTCCGACAGAAATATCTTTTTAACAAAAGCAAGCACGATGGTTGCGTTTGATGTCCAGTATGCAGGCAGCCATGCACATCAATCATTCTTGCGGTTCGAGCCCTTTCATCATCTGTGCTTAATCTTGCGGCTATGAAGATAGGAGATTTCAACTGTATTGCGATATGCTATTGGTTCAGCATTTTGTTATGATGGCAAGCCCTTGGTTTACCATATTTCTGTAGGGATGAATTTTAATTCATATTTGAATGTTAGCAGGTGTTCCTCACCCTCACTGGCAGTCACTGGGACTCTGAATGACTGCAAGCACACAGCACAAATTGTAAAATAAATAAATGGTCTATACATGTGTGTCTATGCATATGTATTAATAATTACAATAATTACCGTAATTCACTAATTATTAATATGCAATTGAGTACATAAATTAAAGGTCTAATAACTAAATGGGACAGACATCTAGTAAAATGTGGTTTAAGCAGTGGAACCATGCACAACCCTTGATTTTCAGATTACGTAATTCCATTCAATATCCAGTTTTCTGGCCATGGATTTTTGATGTCCAGTGCACATGCAGCCAGTATCTCATAATCATGACTTAGTATCTCAATTTTGAATTAATATCTCATAATTATATGACTTAATATTGCATTATTTTTATTTCATATCTAGTACTTTCAATCTAGTATCTTGTAATTTCGACTCTGAACTATTTTTTATTTTCTGAAATGGGCTTCCATACAAAAAGGCCAAAAATACCCAAATTCTCTTTGCCTATCAGTGCCCTTTAACAATCCTAAAACCAATGCCAATGCCAAAACCAATTTAACCCTTAGGTGGTATTCATTTCAGGGGGTCAAAAATTCCCTTTGTTTAAAGTGGCTCTGGGGTATGACCATACCCCAAAGCCCCCCTAAATAAAGAATCCTACTTCATGGAAATTCTAGAACAGGTTAAATGCGATAAACGAGGGACGACTGTATATATTTTTACCCAACAAAAATGAAAAATAGCAATCAAATCTGTGGTGTGTCGGATGAGCTTCAAGAAACTGAAGAGGATTCAGCCCCGGGCACTGTATCAATGAAGGCCAGCAGTATTTATCCATCATTTATTAAATGCAGTGTCAAGCAACATCACATTATTTATAAATTTCCCTCATATTATTTCACTAAATAATTTAATGTAAAAATTAAGTTCACTGAATTTTGAAGTTTGGCCATTTCCCTCTATTTAGGATAATTCTTAGGTTCAAATGACCTAGAGTAATCTGCTTTTTCCCTGTGTAATTACATGAAAAATGCTCTGAGTTTTCTGAATAGAATGCTGATTTCCATGTAAAAATAAGCAGAATTAACACTAGAGTCTTTTTCCACAAGGCAAAATATTGTGGTTCAATTTAGCTCCAGCTTGCCATGCAAGTGGAAAACTGCATCAGCCAATATCACGGCATCATACATTAAAAGTTTTCCACTCAAATATCCTCCACGTTTCTAATATTAATAAAAAGGTTGCATATTTTCTAATACATCAGTCTGTAACTGCTGTCTGGCTCACAGAATGAGAGCAAGCAAGCATGGCACCCTTCACCAGAAAACACTTGTTAAAAGAATACCAATGAATAAATGTCTGTATGCTAGCTGGTTTCTTTTCATAAACTTATAAGCTATTCCCAACTATGCAAAATCAATTTCATAGCAATTAGGAAAGTATTTTGATTGACGGTGATTAACTGTTGCTGACACACATCACACAGTGAACAACAACTAAACGTGTCCTCTGCATTTAACCCATGTGATATTGCGACACAACAGTGGGCAGCTATTTCAGTGTAGAGACCTGCGCGGGACGGATTATTCAGTCCCGCTCCTGCACGCTCCCGCAAAAATATATATTGTTTTCTCCCGCTCCCGCCTGCAGTATTCAAGTTTTGTCCCGCTCCCGCCCGCGAAATCCTGCAGGTAAACATATAAGTAGTTTTATTTTTACCGCTTCATCCCGCTACTCTGTTATGTTTCACTTGCTTCCCTTTTGAGTGTGTATATAAAAAAGAAACGGAAAATAAATATGTATGAACCACACGAGAATTAGCTTCCGACCTTGCGCCTGTAAATTTTTATTTTAATTTAGTCGTTCTTGTTGCTTTTGTGCAGTAGATAAATAATATAGTATTTGTTTTTAATAAATTAATTTTAAGAATTCCATTTTGCGGGAGTCCCGCGATTAATTTTATTCTCCCGCAACCCGCACATACATGAGGACCTTACCGCCTGCACCTGCACTCACCCACCAAATACTGTCCCGCACCGCACTCCATGCGATGGGTCCCGCGGTACTCCCGAAGGAGTGCAGGTCTATTTCAGTGTTCCTAACCATTACACCACCATTGCCACCAGAGTAACCCTAGGACCGCTGAAACAGAGCTAACTGGATGTGTACAATATGGACATTTTGAAGCCATTTTTGCAGGTGACAGTTATAGCAGGATACAAAGCATTCCCACTGGCAAAACAATACACAATGTCAAACATGCTCCTACCTGATTCAAAGCTGGGCATCTTCACTTCACCTTGGTTTAGTTCTGTTCCATACTTTAATTTATGAAATTTAGCTCTAGAATAAAACAAAGCATAAAAATAAAATGTTTAAATTGCTTAAAATTATTAGTCTTGCATTCAAAACAAAAAAGGCCTAGAAAATTAAATAAAATACAATTAAACATGGACTTGTGTACATAAGATAACTCACCTTTCTTGTTTTAATGCATATTCTAACATTTTGATTCTTCGAACTAGATCATTCTTTAAATTTTCTTGACCTTTCCTTTCTCCTTGAAGAAATGCTATTCGGGCCTGCAAAACAAAAAGAATAAGATTTTTTCACTTTCAAGTTACCTAGTTTGGATATTCTGGTCATAATTAAATTATTATTATTATTATTATTATTATTATTAT
>JAODKL010000027.1:6880068-6894540 GCA_026780765.1 Petrocephalus schoutedeni | reverse complement strand
GAACTGGGCCGGATTCGAACCCTGGTCCCAGAGGTGTGAGGCGGCAGTGCTACCCACTGCACCACCGTGCCGCCCCCAAAACAAATGTGTGTAGTGAAAAATATTTTTATCATACTAAATTAAATGTAAGCATTTAAGTCAATGACTTGACCATATTCTTGGATCAAGATATACTAAGTGTTACGGCCTCACCAAAAAAAGGCTCCCCGAAACCGAAACTTAACAAAGACGCCAAGACCTCTGGTTTAAAATGTATTAATTCCAACCACTTAACCATACTTAAAGGGTAACGAAAAACAGACAAAAGGAGATGGAGATCCCAGCCAAAAAGAACAAAAGATGGGAAGTTACTGGGCCAGCCACGCCTTGGGCCATCGCACCCAGCTTATTCCCCTGCCTATTAAAAGAAAAATGTACTCAACCTAATCAAGAATCAAACCTTTAAACTAGACCACTAGTAATCGCCAACCCAAACTGAAATAACAAAGTAAAATAACAAAACCCAACACTCAAAATCATTGAGAAGAAAACTACAAAAAGAAAGGGAAAAATTCCCCAGAAGCTGCTGCTGCTGCTGCTGTCAGGGTAGGTTTGAGAAAGATACCCACCCTCCCTCTCTTGTTAGGTTCTCTCCTGGAAAATGATTGGCTCCAGGTGCTTCATTCCTACTAAGAAAGGCAGAGAGAGCGAGATACAGAGAAAACACTCCCACAGGCAGTGTGCAGTATTGCACCCACATGCCACATGTAACACTAAGTATTAGTACTTTGTGGCAGAAAGAAGAAAAGTATACTAAAGTATAAGTATAAGCTTTAGTATTAAAGTACAAGTGTAAGTATTAATGCACTTAGTCTTAGACTTTATACTTATTAGTATAAGTCAAGTATACTTCACTATACTGTTAAGTATATAAAATATAGTATATAAAAAGTAAACTTCAAGTATACTGCCTCAGTTTTAGTATAAAATAAGTATACTCGTAGTACACTTGAATAAACTACTTTTTGCTAAGGGCATCCCTAATACACTTCGTTTACCCGAATACACTTCGTTTAATGCTATTACATAGTTTAATAATGTATGTAAATATAATGTAACGTGGCTAACGTAATATAGGTGACTTATGTGCTTATGTATTGTGTTTTATTTTATGCAATACAAAAGAGAAAACTGTCAGTTATGAAGGTTAAGGGCTATTCTGTAATTTAACTTTAAACAGTGTTATATGTAACCCACATTAAACGTACATTTAAACACATTTAAACACTTAATTTGCCAAAATGGGGAGTTTGGATTACTGCTAGCTAATGATTTGCCGTTAAAAGTTTTAATCGTGTTGAAAGGTATTGAAGAAAAAAGATTTAAAAGCACGAGTGCTGTCACGCCAGCCCCCCACCCCCACCCCGGACAGGGTATAACTGCACCGGCGTGTCTCCCCTCTTCTGTCCCGCCCGACATGACAAGCGCAATTGCTCAAAAAAAGCCTATTTGTTATATGAAATGTATGCTCTCTGGGAAATTGAAGTAAAGAACATAAAAGTATATCCCCGAGTCCTGGATTTCAGTTGGAACTGTCCTAAAAAAATGCCAGAGCAGTGTAGCAAAATGTGGAACTGTCCTAACATCAACGTAGTTCATATGTTAAGCCATGTCATCATGACATGACAAACAGAGTGGTGAACATGGAGCCACTCTTGCCTTTGACCACTCAGACAAATTGAAGACCTCCGTTCGCCCCAAACATATGAGGCTGTAGTTAGGCCTATATAATGTTACTAATTTTAATTTAATCTATTTAGTTATGTAATTATTCTCGTATCACATGGCATAGATAAATGGATAGATGAATAGATAGATATTTTATTGCCATTTGCACAGGTACAAGTCAGTACAAGTACATTGGAATATGACAGATCGCACATTGATTTTCCATGTGCATTAAAGGGAAACAATGCCACAGGGCATTATTATTAAAATCCTACAGTAAAACATCTTCAAACTCTGCATATAGTAAACGTAATTATCACTCTATTAGATGGTATTAAGGTTTTGAACGGACATTTAGATGGTGACCAGATAAATTGCTGCAAATACGACAGATCGCGCATTTTGCCTATTTAAGGTGGACCGGATTTCACGAATAAGAAACTGGCGAATAAGAAACCAACTTCAGCCTCATCAAACTTAAGTTCTGCCATTCGCTGTATCCACAAAAACGTATAATGCGGCATTTCTGACCATGTTAACGTATCAAATTATGCCGTGACGTGTTAACACATGTTTTGACCCTGATGGCTTTCCATAATTTTTTTACGCGTTAATACGTATGAAATGAACGGGTTAACATGGGCACTTTTGATCCGGATGGCTTTCCATACATGATATCCATGTCGAACGCATCCATTCATTCGCTACTTAGTCATTGAAAAATGACCTATGCCCTTTCTGTCACCATCTCCGGTGCTGTGAGTACTCCAGTCCTTGGTTATATCTCTTTGTTTGTGTATGCGTTTAGAATGCGGATTCCGGTGGGAATCTCTACTCTTTATTTAAAGAGCGTTCTTATAATAATTGCATGGTTATCTTACCTCTTTGCGTATAAACTCAGCATCTGGGTTACCATCAACGCTACACGGGCTATCTGCTGACTCCAGTCTATTTTCACTTGATTGCATTTTTAAATAATAAAATAACGAAGATTACACAGACCATTATGAGCACATGCACAGCTGAACGCAACCACCAATATTCTGCTAGTCCTATTAGTACTAATGATGACACCTTTGAATCTTTCTCTCCTGTAATTAACAGAACTCATTAAGTTAATTTCATCTTGCAAATCCTTTACTAGCCTTGTAAACCCAATAGCTTTCAAATTACTCAAGGAAATTGCACCACTGATTAGGACTACACAGTTAAACTTGTTAAAATCATCTCTTAAACTTGAATACGTTCCTAAACCTTTTAAAATGGCTGTTACTAGACCTGTTCTCACGAAACCAAATCTTGAACCTAGTGACTTAGGAAATTATAGATCTCAAATCTTCCCTTCATTTCAAAGATTTTGGAAAAAGTTGTTATTCACCAACTGCCTTCCTTTCTTCAAAAAAAATAATGCTAATGAACTATATCAGTCTGGCTTTACACCCAACCATAGCACAGAAACGGCCTTAGTCAAAGTGATAAATGATTTGCTTATGGCTTCCAACCATGACTATGTATCGCTATTACTCTTACTGAATCTAGCTGCAGCATTCGATACTGTGGACCATAATATTCTCTTGGACCGGCATTAAAGGGACACCACTCTCATGGTTTCATTTAACTGATCGTTACCAGTTGGTCTATATAAACAATGAATCTTCCAAGCCCAGTAAAGTCAGACATGGTGTCCCACAGGGATCAGTGTTAGGCCCACTACTGCTCACTCTACTTATGCTACCGTTTGGTAACATTATTAGATTCATGCTGATGATACACAGTTGTATTTATCTGTGAGATTTATGTAAGATTTAAACCTGGTGATCTGGTGATATCCCAGCTCTCTTCTTTAGAAGACTGTCTGCTAGACATCAGGAAAAACCTCAAAATAAGTTTGAAAACCTCAACCCTAGTGGTCTTCCTACTCAGCTTAAAACAGTGGTCAGAGATCTTAGGATATCCTGGTAGATTCAGATTTGTGCTTCGATGCTCACATAAGTAGTATTACCAGAACTGCATTTTACCATCTATGGAACATAGCTAAGCTTTGCAAGATGCTCTACTTTCAGAAAAACTAATACATGCCTTTATAACTTCCAGGCTGTAGTACTGTAATGCTCTCCTTTTGGGTTGTCCATCTGGATCCTTGAATAAACTTCAGTTGGTACAAAATGCAGCAGCCAGAGTTCTTACAAAACTAAAAAAATGATCATACTGTATTAGCCCTGTCCTATGCTCCCTTCACTGGTCAAGTCTAGGATTGACTACAAAATACTGCTATTAACCTAAAAAGATCTGAATGCCCTTGCATCAGAATATCTTAGAGACCTTCTGGTCCATTACAACTCTTCTTACCTGCTTCGATCTCAAGGAGCAGGATATCTATTAGTTCCTAGAGTAGAAAGAGCTATGGCAGGCTGCAGAGCATTCTCTTACAGAGCTCTGCAGCTGTGGAATGGTCTTCCAGCAGATGTGTGAGATTCAGGCACACTCTCAAAATTCAAGTCTAGATTAAAAATGCACTTGTTTAGTTTAGCGTATAGGAAACCTAGTTCTAGCTCCAGCTAGTCGCTCACTCCCAGTTTGGCCTATACTGTGATGCGCAGAGCTGGGTGGGGATACACTATTTCTTATTTCCCAGCACCCCTTCTGGGGTGTGCTGCCTGGAGACCCTATTCTGCTGACTGCAATACTTCTACTTCCGGACACACGCTTCCTGCCTGCCTGCCCTTTGCTCCTGTGATGCCTCTCCTTCTTTCTCTGCTGCTGCTGTACCACTGTTCATCTTGCCATCAGAAGCAGAATCAAGCACCTATGTGGCAGCACCTGCCTGTACCTGCATTTCAACACCTGTTCTTTATAAATTTAGATTTTGTCATTTTGTTTTATCCATTTGACTCCTCTGCCAGCCTCTGGAGGATGGGCTCCCCCTTTGGGTCTGGTTCCTCCCAAGGTTTCTTCCTTCTAGGGAGTTTTTCCTTGCCACTGTCACCTCTGGCTTACTCACTGGGGGCTTATGTGGGCAGTGATTGTAAAGCGCTTTGAGACAATGTAATGTAAGTAAAATATATCTAAAAATATTAAATTTAAAACTATATCTCTATATACTTTTTTGCAGAAACTAAGACATAATTTTGCACCCCCCCCATGGGTCACAGGAAAACATACCTGTCCCTCCCCCCCCGTCCTCCCAAGACAGGCCTGTCTGGGTCTGCCAAGCGCTACAGTCAATAATAAGCCAATCAGATGTGCACCCACATGTACAGTGACTCCTTCATGTTTGCGGTGAGTTGCCCGTGAACTATTAAAAGGGCTTGCCGAAAGAAACTCGCAGACAGTGCCAGAAATACTGAAATGATTTGGAACAAATCAAATCACATAGTATTTCAATTTTAGTCATAGTACTTGTGAGTAAAGGTGTATCTTTAATACTATTACTAATACTTAAGTCTTACCTAGGCTGTATAGCACATCTTTGTCCTGGCATCAAGCAGCACTCATGTTAAAATTTGCTAACTTTGTGACTACGTTTTAAACTTATATTTAAAGAAAAAAATTAAACTAAGTTTTAAACTTTTAACTTCCATTAATTTTGCATTTTCAGTAATGGCTCCAAAATGTAGGCCTAGTGCAGGGATGGCCAATATTATCCAGAAAGGGCTATTGTGTATGTGGGTTTTCACTGCAACTCTCTAATTAGATCACTAATTAGAGGACTGATTGACTAAAGAGTCCTCACACCAGGTTTGAACAGCTGATCTAAAGGTTCTCCCAAAATTCAAACCTGGCCTAGTGCTCCCAGGGCATACTGTCGTAACTTCATACATAACTGCGCATAATTTAGATGTATATTACATAAAAATCTAGATAGGAAATGACAAAGTAATTTCACATACAAACTGTACAGTAATGTTTATTTAGACATTGCTAAATAATAGACTGTTATCTGTAAATGTTATCTCTCAGACTAGCAGACTATTATTGGCTGAAACTAGGAGTCCGCTAGTATTTTTTTTTTTAATGAATTTTCACATTTGCAGGGATTTTCCTCCCCTAACCCTGTGAAGGGGTAACCCCCATTTCACCAACCACATAGAGAAGAGGAACGACGGTTAAACGGATTGTAAATCCGACCATTGTGTTTATTTTTGTCTTTCTGGCTTGTTGAGCTGACCACATTAACAGCAATAGTCACATGCTGCCATTTGGTTTTTTTTTGTCACACCAGCAGATGTACTACCAGATAAAATGGTTTGACATTCCACTACTTTGAACACTGTAAAATCTGCACTTAACATTCTAAGAATATCCTTTTTCCCCCAATTGTTAGTGGCCCCATTGATTCTGAAATGATGTTGCAAACATAGGATGTGCATGTTAACATAGGTCATAGCTAATTTGCATTGCTCATGTAGGGTAATTAGTGGGCACACGTATCTACAATATGTGAGATTTAAAACCTGTATTATGTATATCAAGGTTTTATAAATCAAACTTTAACTTCTAATATGAAAGGAGAGTTTAAATTAACATTTCCTTTTTGTTAAATTTTAGTGATACATTACTAAACATCTGTAATTTTACTCAGGGATAAAAATTGAGTATGTTTTCCACCACTGATGCCATGGCAACTTAACAGGTGTAAATAGTCACATGTGGTTATTTCCTGCTGCCATATACTTGATATGTGGTTATAGAAGCTGAATGGACGATTTGTAAATTTAACACTCGTGCTTGATGATGTTATTGAGGGTTGTAGGAGTGTACAATACCTCATTGGTGAGTCACCCAGGTGGCCATCATGGCCTTAAGCATGAAGGCAACACCCCTTATTTATTCTCTATCTGTATGGGCATGTTCCTGTAAAACCTACTGGGCATGGTGGCACAGTCGGGAAATGGCAAAACAAAGCTTTGCTAGGGAGGAGACGGTTACCACCTCAGACTGTAAACTGTATCAAACCAGCACAGCACTGTTGCCAGCAGAATAGGATTTAACACTTAACAATGTTATTATCTGTAAGGTATTTGTGTTTCCAGTTCACAAGTTTAAATTGACAAAATCAACAGTCGAAAAGGTAAGGGTTCCTCCTGTTGGACATAAATGATTCCATAGGGTCCCCCTCCTGGTTGTTTAAGGAATAGAATGATAGCAAATGATATAAAAATGTCTTATGTTGCACTGTGGTCCAGGGGAAACTATGTCTTCTACCACTGTATACTTGTGTATGGCTGACACACAATAAACAATGAAGCCCACTTGACTTGGCTTCATAAATCTATTACTTACTT
Source organism: Petrocephalus schoutedeni (assembly GCA_026780765.1). Taxonomy (NCBI): domain Eukaryota; kingdom Metazoa; phylum Chordata; class Actinopteri; order Osteoglossiformes; family Mormyridae; genus Petrocephalus; species Petrocephalus schoutedeni. The sequence continues at coordinate 6,887,548 of JAODKL010000027.1, read as the reverse complement.
TTGTTACTTACTTTTGAGGTAGCTGTGAGTTTAGTGTGGTAAGAGAGCAAAAGATTTGGGGGACTATCTTCCTCAATAACATCATTTAACATCACTCTTGGTTTACAAAAAAAACACATGATAAATATAATTCATAAATTTTTTTCCCAGCAGTTTCTCATTTTTCTGACGGTTTTCACCTAGAGGACCTCTACATTCCACGGTGAGGGATGCCGTCAAGATGAAGAAGGAGTCCTATCAGGCCTTCTTGACTTGCGGGACTCCAGAGGCAGCTGATGGGTACCAGCGGGCCAAGCGGAACGTGGCTTCGGCGGTCGCTGAGGCAAAAACTAAGGTGTGGGAGGAGTTCAGTGAGGCCATGGAGAACGACTTCTGGACAGCTTTGAAGAGATTCTGGTCCACCATCCGGCAGCTTAGGGTGGGAAAGAGGTGCAGCATCAACACTGATTATGGTGGGGATAGGGCACTGCTAACCTTAGCTAGGGACGTTGTGGGTCGGTGGAAGGAATACTCTGAAGACCTCCTCAATCCCACCGACATGCCTTCTAATGAGGAAGCAGAGTCTGGGGACTTGGGGGTGGACTTCCCTATCTCGCTGAGAGGTTGCTGAGGTGGTTAAAAAGCTCCTTGTGGCTGGGCCCCTCAAGGTTCCTCAAGGCTCTGGATGTTGTTGGATGAACTATTGGGGGATCACACTCCTCAGCCTCCCTGGTAAGGTCTATTCAGGGATCCTGGAGAGGAGGGTCTGTCGGATTGTCGAGCCTTGGATTCAGGAGGAGCAGTGTGGTTTTCGCCCTGGCCGTGGAACAGTGGACCTGCTCTATACTCTCAGCAGGGTCCTGGAGGGTGCGTGAGAGTTTGCCCAACCAGTCTATATGTGCTTTGTGGAAGGCATTCGACTGTGGGCACAGCACAAATGTACACACATGTCATCGGGGAGTCCAGTGGGGAGTGCTCCAGGAGTATGGGGTGCCGGGCCTCCTTTTGAGGGCTGTTCGGTCCCTGTACGACTGGTGTCAGAGCTTGGTCTGCATTGTCGGCAATAAGTCGGATTCGTTTCCGGTGAGGGTTGGACTCCGCCAAGGCTGTCCTTTGTCACCGATTCTGTTCATAACTTTTATGGACAGAATTTCTAGGCGTAGCCAGGGCATTGACGGTGTCTGGTTTGGTGACCTCAGGATTAGTTCTCTGCTTTTTGTAGATGGTGTGGTTCTGTTGGCTTCATCGGACCGTGACCTTCAGCTCTCACTGGAGCAGTTCGCAGCCGAGTGTGAAGTGGCTGGGATGAGAGTCAGCATCTCCAAATCCGAGGCCATGGTCCTCAGCTGGAAAAGGATGGAGTGCTCTTTCCGGGTCAGGGAGGGGGCCTTCCCCAAGTGGAGGAGTTTAAGTATCTCGGGGTCTTGTTCACAAGTGAGGAAAGGATAGAGTGGGAGATCGAAAAGCAGATCGGTGAGTCAAAAGGCAAAGCTCTTGATTTACCAGTCGATCTACGTTCCTACCCTCACCTATGGTCATGAGCTGTGGGTAGTGACCAAAAGAACGAGATCGCGAATACAAGCTGCTGAAATGAATTTCCTCTGCAGGGTGGCTGGGCTCTCCCTTAGAGACAGGGTGAGAAGCTCAGTCATTCGGGGGAGACTCAGAATAGAGCCGCTGCTCCTCCGCATCGAGAGGAGAAAGAAGAGGGAAAACCCAGGACACGCTGGAGAGACTGTCTCTCGGCTGGCTTGGGAACGCCTCGGGAGGAGCTGGTGCACTATTGTTCTAATTTAGGTTTTCAGTCCACCTGTTGTAGCCTGTACTGCTCATCTTCTCGGCTGTCAGTTGATGTGGGGTGAGAACCAGCATATTCTCATCACTTCTATTGGCTTTTAGCTGCACTGCTGAAGCAATACCGCCTCTGCCATGGGCAACTTGTGGCTTTTCTCCAAGCGTGTAAAAGGTGAAGGAGCTCAACTAATCTACACCAAAGTTTATCCAGATAAATACATCTGTAAAAATAAATAAATAAATACATTCACAATACATTATTAAATATTAATACAACAGTGAAAGTTTGGCTGGTGTCTGGTCGATTGCCTGTCCCACAGCTCATTAATTGAGTCATCAGCTTAGGCGTTTCCCATGATCATTAGCAGCATAGCATGCATTGAGTTGCCACCATGTGATTGGCTGATCAGTAATTTGTGTCAACGAGCAGTTGGACAGGTCTGCCTAATAAAGTGGCCGGTGAGTGTATATTTCCTTGTCCAATTCACCACTTATACACATATGGCTTAAACTAGACCCACAAAATTCAAACATCCCTGCCCAAAGCACAAAATCAGCTGTCACATATCCCAATTGCAGAAAAAGAAATTAGTTTACTTAAAACATAAATGGGATGTTCACTGGCCCAAATCAAACACCTCACCCAGTAGAAACAATAAATGAATCCAGGGTACAATACTTCACAATCATACACAGCTATTACCAATAACTCACACAATAGCTGTAGCCGGCATGAATGAGTCCCCCAGGGTGCATAAAATAAGATAAAACAAACAAAACAAAAGTATTTACAGCCCTTTTTTAACTTTAGTGGATCCACACCTTTAATCTCAAATACTGTATGGCTATGTGGAGTTTGAATATCCCGACCCCGCTGCAGTTCTCAGACCACGCCACACACCAACTTCATTCCAAGATGTCCTCCTTCCTCAATGGGAACTGCTTTACAGTCCAGGCATAGATAGTCCCCAACTGTCATGGCATGAGTATCACAAATTGATACCCACACAAATGGACTGTCCGAAAAACTATTGCAATTGAGCGTATAACACATGATAGGTACTGGTATATGTAGGTATATGTATATATGCCAGTACTGTATGGATGTACGGTCAAAAGCAATAAAGGGACCTGGTTATACACTGCTCAAAGAAAAATTTAAGGAACACTTTGTAATTAGAGTATAGCATCAAGTCAATGAAACTTATGGGATATTGATCTGGTCAATTAAGTAGCAGAGAGGGTTGTTAATCAGTTTCAGCTGCTTTGATGTTAATGAAATTAACAACAGGTACACTAGAGGGGCAACAATGAGACGACCCCCAAAACAGGAATGGTTTAACAGGTGGAGACCACTGACATTTTTCTCTTCTCATGCTTTCTGACTGTTTTTCACTAGTTTTGCATTTGGCTATGGTCAGTGTAACTACTGGTAGCATGAGGCGATACCTGGACCCTACAGAGGTTTCAGAGGTAGTCCAATTCCTCCAGGATGGCACATCAATACGTGCCATTGACAGAAGGTTTGCTGTGTTTCCCAGCACAGTCTCGAGGGGCTGGAGGAGATTCCAGGTGACAGGCAGTTACTCTCAAAGAGCTGGACAGGGCCATAGAAGGTCCTTAACCCATCAGCAGGACCGGAATCTGCTCCTTTGGGCAAGGGGAACCAGGATGAGTACTGCCAGAGCTCTACAAAATAACCTCCAACAGGCCACTGATGTGAATGTCTCAGGGATGGACATGGTCCATGGACATGAGGGTGGCCTGAGAGCCTGACCTTCTCTAGTGGACCCTGTGCTCAATGCCTGGCACCATGGAGCTCGATTGACATTTGCCATGGAATACCAGAATTGCCAGGTCTGCCACTGGCACCCTGTACTTTTCACAGATGAGAGCAGGTTCACCCTGAGCACATGTGATAGACGTGAAAGGGTCTAGAGAAGCCATGGAGAACATCATGCTGCCTGTAACATCTTTCAGCACAACCGGTCTGGTTGTGGGTCAGTGATAGTCTGGGGAGGCATATCCATGGAGGGATATTTTTCATAGTAGTCTGGCAGGCTACCGTCAGTACTTACTGTTATTGCCTGAGAGAAAATTTGGTTGTCCTGGACGACCGATAAAATCAAGCATTGATGTAACACTACTCATAGGCTTGCCCTTACAATGTAAGACAATGGCTTCAAGGCTTCCAGCATCTGATTCTTTTACGCAATATGAGTCATTTTTTATCCTAGGAAGCCACTGACAGTTATAAACTTGCATAATACCCTGTATAATACTGTCCTGGACACACCTTTGGCTGGGCATGTCTTTGAATGCCTTTTCACATTACTTAACATAACAGGCCTTGCAGAGGCATTTTGAACTTGGGAATTTTGGCAGCCACTTAAACTGGTTGTTTTGCTAGGAACCCAGTTCATTACCTAGTAGGACATTTAAGAAGCTCTGATTATTGCAATCACACAAATACACACACATGTGCCTGGATGGCAGCACAGAGGGGTATAGCTGAATAACTACAGGTAATGGTGCAGAAACGGTTTCTGTGCTTTCCCAAACCTACTCCATAAATCAGCTACATCCACTGACCCAGAGAGGACAGAATACTTACGGACACACATTCAAGTAGTGTCTTGTACCTGTCTTTGTCTTTCGCTTTTCATTTGAAGGTGTTAGGCTTTTTTAGATATTGCTGAATTTGTTACGGCGATATTAAAAATCAGACATAAGCCTAGTGCTGGCTTGGGTAGGGAGGAAGGGTGTTAGGGTGCTGACAGTAAAATCCAGATGGGGCAGGGTTGCAACTCCTTGCTGGGGAATTTTACTGCTGAATAGTGGAATGACAGACTTCTGGGATATTGTGCATCATTCACGGGGTACCCGCATCCTCTGTATTTATTTGTGGTCACACAGAACAGATGAGCAGGAAACATCACAGCATAACTACACTGAAGATGGTAGACTAAGGTACTACTTGTCATATAATTCTTTGTGCAAAGACACTAAAAGCATCAAGTGTTCTGACTCCATATTCAAGTTGGTTCCAGTTTGTGTTATATGGCTGTTGAACAAATGTGTAAAAACTGGCATCCCACTGGTCTTTTATTTTTTAACATGCCCAAAAGTGCATAAATCACTCTCTCTTTGAATAAAAAGTGACAGATCACAACAATGGAAATTTGTTGGGCTCAGTATGAAAGCCTTTATAGAAATGCTGTTTTAGGCAATTTAAGAAAAGAATGCTTAAATGGTTTTCATGTTGGTGTAAAACTATGATATTATGTATGTCAAAGTAAGTTAGCCATCTCAAAACCTCTCCTAAAGTCACTCCAGTGACAATATATTTTATATTTATATATGTATAAAACCTGATATGTACATAAAATAATAATACTTATATATAATTATTTTCATTTTATTAATTTAATGTCATGCATTTATGGACATTGAAATGTATCGGGTAAAAGCGAAGCTCCCATTTAAATTTATATAGAACACAATTTTTAAATTGGGTTATATGTGTAAAATTAGTAGTATTAGTTATAATTATAATTTACTGCGCCTGGTTGGCACTGTGTGCCGATACGCAACGTTAATCATCACACTTCTGACCAATGAGATTCCAGAATTCAGCAGCGCCATGGTATAAAGTGGCTTAGAAAAGGTAGGGAACGGAGATATATTAAAATTTGTCTCTCTCCTTTCCTCCACACACGTTACACACGTATATGCAGTCAAATCATGGATTTCCGAAATCTAATTTTAACTGGCATTCTCTGTGTTGGAAACATTTGGGGTGGTAAGTTTATTTCTCATAACGACTAAACTGCTGGCGGTGTTCTCATTATTGGTTGTTTAGCGATTTTGCTCTTTTGTTGTTTATTCAATGTAACGGTGATTCATGCATTCATGATGAATCGTGGATGAACAAGTAGTAGTAAAGTAAATGAAGCTTTCGATGAGAACAATGAGTGAGTGATTGTCTTTCCCTTTCATCTGTTTGCAGCCTTAGCTGTTTATTACTGATCACCAAGAATCCCAGCAAACTACTTTCGGTTCGGCGAACGCTACCCGAATGTTCGCTGAGCGGTGCTGGAACGTTCCCTAGATTACTTAAGCGAACGTTCCGTTAACGTAATTCAGGAAAGTTTTCTTAACGTTCCCGGAATGTTTGTTTTTGAGAAACTGTACGGTTCGCGGAACGTTCTCCAAACGTTCGTAGGACATTCTCCAAATTTCGCGGTAATTATATAAAATGTATATTGCAATGTGGCATCGTCTAATTTTTTTCGTATTATTCTTTATATCTTACAGGGTTTCCTCTAAGTGCAACAATTACTAGATATATGCAGTGTCTCTTTCATAGTCTGCCCTGCTCTGCTGCCAGTACAACAACCATATATTATCAAAGTACGGTCCGTGTAACGTTTATCAGTTCAATTTTCCAAGCATAGACAGACATTTGGAGTTCAAATATCCAAAGATGGCACTATGAAATTACTGCTCCTGGAGTCAAATAATTCCACCACATCCCAAACATGCAAGATGCTATCCTATCAATATGGGCCAACATCTGTAAAGAATGCTTTCAGCACCTTGTTGAATCAATGCCACGTAGAATTAAGGCAGTTCTGAAGGGGAAAGGGGGTCAAACACCGTATTAGTATGGTGTTCCTAATAATCCTTTAGGTGAGTGTATATGGGTGTGATGACGTTAAGGGTGCCGCGGGATGGGGTTAGGGTTAGGGCATGTGTATTTATCCTTATATGGCAATTGTGCCTCTCCTGGAGCCAACGCCTTATCGTGGTGGAGGGGTTTGCATGTTCCAGTGATCCCAGGGGCTAAGTTGCCCGGGGCTTTATGCCCCTGGTAGGGTCACCCAAGGCAAACAGGTCCTGGGTGAGGAACCAGACGAAGTGTGGCTCACTAGACCCCTTATGATGAATACAAACGGAGAGTCACGTTTTCCCTTGCTTGGACATGGGTCACCGGGGCTCCCCTCTGGAGCCAGCCCTGGGGGTGGGGCTCCATGGCGAGTGCCTGGTGGCCAGGCCTGCACTCATGGGGCCTGGTCGGGCACAGCCCGAAGAAAGAACGTAGGTCCCCCCCTCCATTGGGCTCACCACCTGTAGGAGGGGCCAAGGGATTTGGGTGCAGTGTGAGCTGGGTGGTGGCCAAAGGCGGGGACCTTGGCAGTCCGATCCTCGGCTGCAGAAGCTAGCTCTGGGGACATGGAATGTCACCTCTAGCGGGGAAGGAGCCTGAGCTTGTGCGCGAGGTTGTGAGGTTCCGACTAGATATAGTCGGGTTCACCTCGACGCATGGCTTGGACTCTGGAACCAGACTCCTTGAGGGGAGTTGGACCATCTTCCACTCTGGAGTTGCTCACGGGCAGAGGCGCCGAGCAGGAATGGGCATACTTATTGCCCCCTGGCTGGGCACCTGTACATTGGGGTTTACCCCGGTAGATAAGAGGGTAGCCTCCCTTCACCTTTGGGTGGGGGGACGGGTTCTGACTGTTGTTTGTGCTTATGCGCCAAATGGCAGTTCAGAATGCCCACTCTTTTAGGAGTCCTTAGAAGGGGTGTTGGAGAGCACTCCTCCTGGGGACTCCCTTGTTCTGCTGGGGGACTTCAATGCTCACGTGGGCAATGACCGTGAGACCTGGAGTGGCGTGATTGGGAAGAACACCCCCCTCGCCAT
>JAODKL010000027.1:6847778-6876289 GCA_026780765.1 Petrocephalus schoutedeni | reverse complement strand
GTAACTGAGACAGTCTCAGTTACAGAGTACTCAACTACTTGGTTGAAACAAAATCCTGGTCTGGATTTTTACTTTTTTACTTTTACTTTGCCCACCTCTGGTCTTTGCCAGACCTCATGATAAACTGCCTGTGGGCGGCCACAGATTGTGGCGGTAATAATTCAAGTTAACTGAAAACACGACTCTAGTCGCATCAGTTTTGCTTAAATAATCCAGAGGATTTACGCTGAACATTGTGGTAAGATGTTCGTTTTATCTGTTATTTTCCATAACAGTCAAAGGGCGCTTTTATGCTTTTATGCTATGAATAGAGAATAGAGAAAAGGGAGGAGACCAAAAGAAAGAAGCTTGTCATGGGGGAGGTTGAAGTCCCCAAGGAGAATGAAAGAGGAGCTGTCAGTGGGGAAGAGACTGAGGAGAGTATCCAGCTCCTCTAGAAAGTGGCCAGGAAGGCGGATTGAATGGAGAGGAAACTGTAACTCCATGGGATTCAAAGGATGAAATGTTGAAATGTTGGTGTGAAGCACCAGTTCCGAGATAGTAACAGACCTGTGCCACCACCCCTGCCAGTCTGGCATGGAGAGTGAGAGAAAACGTAAGCAGAGGAGAGAGCTGCTGGTGTAGCCGAGATCTCTGGGGATATCCAGGTCTCAGAGCCAGAAAGACAAGAGAATAGTGGGAAGCAAGGGCAGAAATGAAATCAGCCTTCTTTATAGCAGACTGGCAATTCCAGAGGCCGCCAAACACACTACGTTGGGACTGGGATGACAGGGGGAGGGTAGATAAGATTACTGGTTGTGCGGCGCCTGGATGATAGGTGGGATCTTCTAGATCTAATAGATAAATGGACTGGAATAGGTCTGAGGCACATGTCTGCAGTGATGGTGTGAGAGTTCGCAAAATTGAGGACAGGATAGAACTAGTAGTAACAGATTAACTGCGTTTGTCTCTAACCTAATTTACACCTTCAGGGAGACCAAAACTACACTTGATTGGCTACCTGAAACAACTGATTAACAGAAACTAGCAGACACTACAACAGTTTCAACTGAGTCCAAGACCACTTTATGATTAAGCTTTAAGTGGTTAAATAAATTGACACAGCTTTAAAACATATTCTACAAATGATTTGCTGCTGTTCTTAGTCCGATTCGTTGAAATCAAAATTATTACTAACAACTGATGTGCGTTTACCTCTTTTGTCGACCAAAGGCCCTTGGACCGCAAACGCGTTTTGACTGTTGTGCTAACAGAGAGACAAAGCGCACCGCTGAGAAAAATAGTGCACCGATCTGGTTTTATTGCGCAAGGTGAAGCAGGGCATCGTTATCGAACGAGATACAAACAAATATAGTTTTCTCTAGATTATCATTTTTTCATAATTGTGGGAAGCCATAATTGTAATCATGATTCAAATTCGATTAATTGCACAGAACTACATGGAAGTCAATTGATAATTATAGTAGCCTCAAAGGAGTTTGCATGGAATTAGATTAGTTTGTCTATGTGTGCTTACAACAATTACTGTACAGCTTTGCATATAGTGATTTATGTTATGTGAAAGTAATGGGAATATATGACCATACTTGTAAAGAGTAGTTTGTTGTGATTGGGATTCCCATTGTTCTTATGACAGAACTTCAGATGTTTTGTGGTTTTTGTGTTGTGACTTCTGTATAAAAATTTAGAGATATAGATCAAAACGGCAGAAAAAGTTCCTGAAAAAGTTACACAATTTTGTATTTATAATACTGTAACAGCACCATATACTATGGTTTCTAGAAGTACAGTGGTGATGCTAGTTTATCTTTGGTATTTAAGTCAAGCAAAATATTGCAGCATTTTTACCTGCACAAGTAAAATCTGTAAGTCTAAAAGTGGGGAAATACAATATCTATTTTTGTATATACAATATATGTATATCCATAAATGTATATGTACATTTATTCAACACCGCCAAAGTGTTCATCTTTTGTCATTCCTCAACCTGAAAGGGTGCAAAATGTTTTTAATATAGCAGACCCTTAAACAGTGTGCAAATAAACGTACAGTGATGTATGTATGAGTCATGCAAGAGAGGAGCTGAGTTGTCACCTGATCACCGCCTGGTGGTGAGTTGGGTCAGATGGTGGGGGGAAAATGCCAGATAGACCTTGTAGACCTGAACGCAGAGTGAGGGAATGCAGGGAGAGTCTGGCCTAAGCCTCTGTCTGGGAGATCTTCAACTCACACCTCCGGCAGAACTTCTCTTGCATCCCGAGTCAGGCTGGGGACATTGAGCCAAATGTGTGATGTTCTCGGCCTCCATTGCTGAGATGGTGTGGACATGTGATTGTACAGTTGTTAGTGCCTGTTGTGTAGGCAATCCCTGAACCCAGTGGTGGACACCAGCTGTAAAAGGAGTGATCAAGCATTTGAGGAAGCAAAAACTTGAGTGTGGGAGGAGGATCCATGTGTTGGTCAAACCTTGGATCCAACAGGAACAATGTGAATTCTGTCCTGGTCATGGAATGCTGGACCTCCTCTTTACGCTCACAAGGACACTGGACGGTTCATGGGAGTTTCTCCAACCAGTCAATGTGTTTTTCTGGACTTGGAAAAAGCATACGACTGTCCCTTGGGTGGTCCTGTGGGGGGTACTTCAGGAGTATGGGATACAGGTTCTGTTGTTAAGGTTCATCAGGTCCCTGTATAACCGGAGAGAGAGTGTGGTTCACATTGCCAGCAGTTAAGTCGAACCTTTTCCCAGGTGGTCCACCTGGGATTCCCTTTGCATAGCCAAGGGGCACAGGGGGTCCAGTTCAGCTGCCTCAGCAATGGAGACCTGGAACATCACACAATCTGGTTCAGTGTCCCCTGACTCCCTTGAATAAAAGAGACATTCTACCGGAGGTGTGAGTTAAAGATCTCCCGGCCAGGAGCCTCTGCCAGACACTCCCAGCAAACCATCACTATGCGTCTACCAGGTCTATCTGGCATCTTCCCCTGCTATCAGATCTAACTCGCCACCAGTTGGTGATCAGTTGACAACTCAGCTTCTTTCTTCACCCCAGTGTTCAAAACATTTGAACACAGATCCAATGATACAATTACAAAATCAAACATCAAACTGTGGCCTAGGGTGCTCTGGTGGCAGGTGCACTTATAAACACCCTTATGTTTGAAGATGGTTTTGGTTGTGGGCAAACTGTGGTTAGCACAGATATCCAGTAACTAATCTGATTCTGATTAGGCAGGCCATTCCCCCCAATCACATCTTTCCAGGTTTCACTGTCATTACCTATGTGAATGTTAAAGTCCCCCAGCTGAACAACAGACTCCCCAGAAGGGGTGTCTTCCAGCACTCCTTCCAAGGTCTCCAAGAAAGCCAGATACTCTAAACTGGTTTTTGACGCGTATGCACAAGCAACAGTCAGTGCCCTTCCCCCAGTGCAAAGTTGAAGGGAGGCAACCCTCTCATTCACTAGGGTGAACTCCAAAGCACTGGCACCGATCCGGGGGGCAATAATAGTGACAATTATAGTTTTAATTGGAAGCATCGATTATTGAGAAGGTGGTTGTTAACTTTGTCCCTTCTGTGCCTTCAGTGGGCTTTGTTTTTTTTAACAAGCCAATGTTCAGTTAAATGAAATATTTGATATTTTTGTAAATAGTCTGTGATATCTTCTTTTGCTTGCACAGAATGAGCTTGCAGTTTATGAACTGGTGCACAATTTTGTGGAGGTACTGGATAAATATTTCAGCCGTGTGGTAAGTTCTACATTGTGTTTTCTTCTTTTCTGTGAAAGACCTTAGACTATCCTGCAATTAGGCCATCCTATTTTGGACTAGTTTATCCTACAAACAAAAAAATGAACCATATCACATAACTTTCAGAATTATATTGTTTTAAAATAACCTTTAACCTTATTGTTCAGCTGTACATACATTAAAATTTCATTCTGTTCAGAAAAAGGAACCAAGATTAAAAGAATCTTTAAGAAGGGATGTTACAAGCTACATCTTTCAGTTGAATTTGGCCATGTGAAAGAAGTTAGGAAGATTTTTTTTTCAGCAGCATAACCTGTCAAACTAACATTCTAATGGATAGGCAGTATGGATGTAAGCTTCAAAATATATTTTTAATATGCTTCACATGGATACAAGCAAGACTGGAAGCATCCTGTCAGTTTCAAAGGTTCAAGCTCTAGCTGGGCAATTCATGGAGACCCACACTTATATTTTCCAACTTGTACAGTTCCTATTATGTAACATTATGTAACATTGATTCTGCTATTAAGTGAATAAATCTAGATGACAATGTAGCAGCAAGAGTTGTGAAGAATGATGTAGATAAAATTATGGTGTGATTTTAGTACATACTCCAAGTTGTGCTGTACAGTGAGTTAATCTAGGTTGCTGTGAATCTTGCAAAAAAAGTTTGTCGTAAGCTTATTGTCACACAAAGGCAGGTGGGGCATGATCCAAGTATACAAAATCTTGAGATCAACCCTGAATGATTTTGCAGACTCATGAACATGATTAAAGAACAATTACAAGCTAATTCTAATTTTAAATCAACAAAGACCTGCAAAGTCTCATGAAGTTTTAAAATTTATCCCTGGGGAACCCACAGGGTCATATTTGCCCCTACCTTTTACTTCTTTCTTACATTCAACCCAAGATTTTACTTTTGTTTTTGGGTCGTACATGGTACATGGGGCCGTAAAGCAGAAAATATATACTTTGAGTGGGCTGAATGTAAGGCAGAAATAAAAGGTATGGCCAAATATGTCCTCATGAGTTCCCCAAAGTTAAGATGCAACTGAATGTACAACGTATAATACTGCATACAATTTTACCAAAACATTAACGGATCCAAATATGCAGGATCTTGTGTGTAAATGACATTTAAATGTGTTGTTCTCTTTTCCAGAGTGAGCTGGATGTATCCTTTCTAAAACAGAAGCAATTTGCTTGATTTCATTTGCTTTTATCATTTTATCATGTTTAACACCTTTTTAAAGGATAGAATATTATAATTTCACTACATATATTTGGAGGGAACCTGTGACTAATCTTAACTTCAGATTCATCAGATCATGTTCAACCTGGAGAAAGTACATATCATACTGGATGAGATGATTCTGAATGGACACATTGTGGAGACCAATAAGACCAGCATCCTCATGCCATTACTGGTTCTGGATAAGGTGGCAGAGACTTAGGCATGAGAGCTGAAGAACAAAGTAATTTACATGGCTACTTGGTTGGATATATTAATTTGGAAATAAATATCGAGTAACTTGTTGGTTCATAATTCCAAATGGACAGTTTTCAGGCTTAAGAACAAGACAACAGCATTGATACTGCAAACATTTTAATGATTATTTTTGGAGCATACACATTTGAAAATTTTTTTAATTCAAACTGCAATGAGTTAAATAAGTGTTTATAATATACAAAGAAAATACAAGGGAAAGCTTAGCTTGCTTTTTCATATATATATTTTTTTTAATGTGCCTAGCACCCAGAACCAGTGTTTTGTTGCTATAGCTTTATTGTACAAATTACACAAATGCACTCAGGGTTTAACTTCATCGCAGGGCAGTAGTTCAATCAAAATGTATTCACACAGAAACAAAAGCAAAAAAGGGTGGGGGTTATGCTGGTAAGGTACAGAGGAAAAAAAATACTAATAACCAAACAGTGCAGGCACTAGTAGAATTTGATGAGGAAATGCCCAACCACTCTAGTTACAGCTCTACAGAAGCAGGTGCCCGACAGCCACCAGCAACCCCATGTCACTGTAAGGAAAGTAACGGAACGAGCTGCCGGCGTTCAACCCAGAGAACTATGCAAAGACATTCACATCCAGGGGATAAAAGCATAATGCTGGAGAAAATAAAGGGACTGCCCTGGCTTCCAGTCTCTCAAGCCCTTGAAGCAGCACAGAGTGCATGAGGACATGGTTTGGTGATGAAGGTGGCTCCACATCTTCATCAGTAGCTAGTAGAGTTAACATAGAACTGTCTTCTAAAAGCTCTGAGAAAGAAATGGGGGAGCAGATAGGAATTCTGGAGGACAGCTTTTTTCCCAACAAAACACTATAGGCTTCACCAGTTTGAAGGAGGGTCAGTCATGTGTGTAGACACTCAGTTTAGGTGAAAGCCCTTCTCCATGGTGGCAGCAAGGAGGCGCTCCCTCATGATCTCTTCGGATGAGTACTCGGGTAGTTTCAGGTAGTGCACACATGTGTTCACCGATGGGTAGCTAGCATCTGTCGCATCCACCTGTTTAGAGAGACCATATTTTGTTTTACCAGTAGAATTTAAATAAAACAAAAATTCCCCAAATCCAGTAATGCTACACAAAACTCATTTCTAGGATTGAATGTTGTCTGCTATTTCCACCTGTGACATATTACTTGTTGTTGTGAATTTTGCACATAATTGTTACTTATTTATCCAAAATACTTTTACATAAAACAGCTGAATAGGTTATTGGATCAATTTACAAAAACAACTTTTCAAACAATGTATGAAAGCTGTGTTGTCTAGAGAGCTGAACTACACACTGCTGTGACAAAAGTGTTTCTTGAATTCTATGCATATTTGTCACATGTTTCAGATCATCAAACTAATTTTTATATTAGACTAAAATAACCAGAGTAAAAACAAAATGCACTTTTTAAATTATTTCATTTATTAAGGGAAAAAAGCTATGCAAACCTACCTGGGCCTAAGTAATTGCCAGCTAAATCTTATTGGTTGTGCCACCCTTGGCAGCAAGAACTACAATGGAGTGTCTGAGATTACCACATCACTGTACGGGGATCCTGACCCACTGTTCTTTGCAGAATTGTTTCAATTCAGCCACTTTGGAGGGTCTTCGAGCATGAACTGCCTGTTTAAGGTCATGCCAAAGTATCTCAATTGGACTTTGACTAGGCCAGTCCAAGACCTTCATTTAGTTTTTTGAGCCATTCAGAGGTGGACTTGCTGGTGTGTTTTGGATCATTGTCCTGCTGCATAACCCAAGTGTGCTTGAGCTTCAGGGCACAAACTGCTGGCCGGACATTCTCCTTCATTATTTTCTGGTAGAGAGCAGAATTCATGGTTCCATCAATTACAGCCAGTCGTCCAGATTCTGACCCAGCAAAGCAGTCCCAGACCATCACAATACCACCACCATGCCTGACTGTTGGCATGATGTTCATTTTATGAAATGCTGTTAATTTTACGCCAGATGTAACCTTCCAAAAAGTTCTCTCATCAGTCCACAGAATATTTTCCCAGAAGTGTTGGGAATCACCAAGATGCTTTTTGCCAAATGTGAGACAAGCCTTTGTGTTCTTCTTGGTCAGCAGTGGTTTTCACCTTGGAACTCTCCCATGGATGCCATTTTTGCCCAGTCTCTTTCTTATTGTTGAATCATGAACAAACACCTTAACTGAGGCAAGTCTGGTCTGCAGTTCTTTAGATGTTATTCTGGGGTCTTTTGTGACCCCAGAATAACATGGATGAGTTGGATGAGTTTTTGATGTGCTCTTAGAGTGATTTTGGTAGGCTGGCCACTCCAGGGAAGGTTCACCACTGTTCCAAGTTTTCTCCATTAGTGAATAATGGCTCTAACAGAGGTTTGCTGGAGTCCCAAAGCCTTAGAAATGGCCTTATAACCCTTTCCAGATTGATAGATGTCAATGATTTTGTTTCTCTTCTGTTCTTGAGTTTCTTTAGATTGAGACATGATTTGTTGCTCTTTGCAATCTTTCAGCCTACTTCACTTTGTTAGACACGTTCTGTTTCAATGATTTCACCACGTCTGGCAGTAATCAGGACTGGGTATGGCTAGTGAAATTGAACTCAGCTTTCCAATAAATGTGGTTGATCACAATTAACTCATGATAACCGTGCAATAACTTTTTCACTTAGGGCCAGGTAGGTTTGGATAGCTTTTTTCCATTAATAAATGAAATAATCATTTAAAAACAGCATTTTATATTTACTCTGGTTATGTTTGTCTAATATTAAAATTTGTTTGATGACCTGAAACACCGTAAGTGTGACAAATATGCATAAAAATAAAAAATCAGGAAGGGGGCAAATTCTTTCACAGCATTGTATGTCTAAACTGAGCATACAGCTAGCTACTCCTACCCAAGATTTTCACTTTCAAATTACACATTTAGTGTCATACCCTGAAATTCAACACAGGTGGTTAAATTCCACTTACCTGCAGTAATAAATATGTCATAACCCATTAAACACACTGGTCAGGGGTATCTAAAGTGCCCTGGGTCAGATTTCATTCAGAGCAGAGCATGACAATTCATACCTTTCGAACGATTGTGAGCCGGGGGTGTAGATTGGCAAGACCACCAGGGGGCAGAGTGGAGCAGCCTGTAGTAAACTGGAGGAATGCTTTTCTCTCATCTGAAGACATGCCACAGAGTACACGCACAAAGCGCAGAAACCCAGGGCTGTTGAAAGGCAATTTCAACACTTGTTAACAATGACAAAAAGTCTAACAGACCACCAAAGAATTATAACTAGTACATGTAGTAAAACTCAGAGCCATTAACATTAAATTTGTTCTCCTACAATAAGGGCCTCGTGACCAAGTGTTGCATCAAAGTGGACTAGTGCATTGGTTCTCACACTTCTGTCTAGAGACACCCCAAAAATACATTGTGTGATCCCTTTCTTTCCCAACCCACTGATCTAACAGCAGATCCTGTTTTTCAGGAGTAGACAATTTTTCTCAGAGGTCCAAATTCCATCAGGTAGGGGAGGGGGGCTACCACAATGAAATTTACCTACTGGGGTATCCCCCATGATTTGGGGGCTCTTGACATGAAAAAGAAAATTAAAAGATTAAGCTTAATTTAGCATATTTGGTTTAAGCATCACTGGACTAAAGGTCACTGATATGAGTCACGGCCTTCTACCTACCTGTCTCGGGTGTAACCCAACTTCGGTTCAGTATAGTTTACGACATCATCGAAGGTCCAGGAAGGGGACTGGTTCCCACACAGGATCATCTGCACTTCTTTGTGACTGAAGGAGCTCAGTTTTTCCATTGGGAACACACGATTAAAGCCATCTTCCAAGAGAAAATAATATGCGTTATACTACACAGACAACAAAGTAATCCCATGTATGCAACTGATTACATCAACAATTCAGTTGCAAATAAAGTCTAATCAAAAACTTCAGTGCACTGTTCATAAAGACTGTTGTGTGTATAATGGAAAGCAGACTGCACTGGGCTGACCTCTGAAAGCTTCCATTTGCTTTTGGATCCCGTTGTGCATGCAGAAGTCAAACATGAGCTCCACATACTCTTCTGCACTCTCCATGGTCACCATCTGGAATAGAAGCACACAAGGAGTTTTGGACCTCAGGAGAAAACTCTATACTAAAAGTACTAAAAGAAGTACTTGTCTGACTTCCCTACCTCATCTTCTCCATTGGGCTTCAGGTCTACAACTGAAAATCCATGCACTTTGGATGAAGGGCAAAACTGGAAATTTAATCTACAGCAGAAAAATGCACAAGTTGTTACTTTTCAGGGAAACACAAGCAATCAAATTTTCAGTACTTCCAAAAACTTTCCAGATAACTGAACAAATGCCCATTTGTGTATTTCTGTGTGTACGTGCACCATTGCAAACATACATAGGGCAATATAGTGATGTATAAAATGGATTCGTGCAAACAGAAAAACAGGAGTGCGAGTCAGAATGCTTGGTTCATTTAACGTCAAAACATTCAAATATTTTCTTTTGATCCATCAATACTTATTAGGAGATGGGAAAGGAAGACAATTACTAAACCACTTAAAATTCAGGGGACCAATTGGGAAGTGAAAAATTATATACAAGTTGCTTAATATTCATGACAGCTAAGGAGAGGTGAAAAAATGAATCTGACTTCCAGTTTATTATTGAATTTGATATACTTCTAAATAAGATACATATGTCTGCAATCGTCATTCCCACTTGTGACAGCAGTGTTTTTTGTTGCAGGTTTCACAGGCACCGCTTAACTTTCAGCTGCATATATACTCAGTAATAAAAAAAAAGTTAACCATCCGGATGCAGTAATGGAAATTAAATGAATCTGCATGTGGTGAAAGGTCATGTGACTATCGCAATGATTATAATATCAGATCAAACGGACAACAGAGTTGGCGGTATGGGCACAGTGCTGGTCCAATGTCAGTAGGGCGTGGCATGTCACTGATGTAGTGCTGTGCCATTAGTGTCCCCCAAATCACTACCAGAGATGACTTGAAGTCATACCCTAAGGCTCCCAATGATGCCAGGAGTAACACCAGTGTGAATGTCTACATTGACATGATCGGTCCTCTCCCCTTAGCTCTGCCATACGTGCACACGACGGTCATCCGTGGTAATGCAAAACCAAAATTCATCATTGAAGATAGTAAGATGCCACTCGTCATCAGTCCAGGCCTTCCGGATACGGCACTACTCCAAACACAGCTGTGCTGGTGTTAACGGCAACCTATGCATGGGATGGCGAACCTGCATGTGATGCCAGTAGTCGAGACATGGTGCGGGATGACATGGGGTATTGCAGAGAGTCCAGTACCTGTGTCTGGATGGCAGGCTCAGATGTCGTAGGGTTTTGTAATGCTTGCCACAAAATATGACTATCCTCCCTTGGTGCAGTCTGTCTTGGGTGACCAGAACCTTTACAGCATGTGTGGGTGGTCTCATGTGCCATTTGCATGCCCCACATGCCGGGCAATTGCACGATTCGACCACCGAGCTTCATGCAAACCCACAAAAACTCAAGTGCTGGTAATGCTGTCTAATGTGAAAAATGAGAAGATCCAGGGGCATCCTCTGTGTCTGGTGACTAGATGTGCTTGCTCTTTGCAAATCGATTTATTTACACCAAATAGGACCATTATTTCTGGGAATTTTTTTTTGTCACCGAGTATAAAAAAGTATATATATGTAATTTGACCATTTAAATCTTTGCCATAAAATTCAGTAGTTCACACACCTTGCATGACACTATGATACTACAATCTTATAACCACAAATTGGATATAATTTGATATGATGCATTGTGTATAATTTAAAAATAAAGTTAAAACTATTTTGCTAGTTAGGGTGATTTTTTTTCTATAAAATATGCATTAACTGGGGTTTTACAAAATACAATTAGGCATATATATATATAAAAAAATATATATATATATATATATATATATATATTCAAATCATATAATTTATGTACACTGAATTATTTATTTATTATAATATATTTATTTTTATCTGGCTGTTGGAGTGTGGAAGGCAGAGTACCCCCTGATCTTTTGAGCAAGAAAAAACACACAAAGTTGGGCCAGAAGGTAAAGCCACCTAAATTAGAAAATATCCCTAGAGTTGAAATTACTTTTTAAAATGACATTTGCCTGCTAATTAATTTTATCAAGGGTCAAGATCAAGGGTAGGAGGTTCTTTTATTAATACATAAAGTCCGATAGAAATAGGTAAAAAAAAAGAGGCAGAACTCACCCCAGGTCCTCAATACTCAGAGGGGGTCCAGAGCCAGTAGGGTTCTTCAGCACAAGGTCTTGCAGACGAGTGTTCTTCTCATCCTCTGACAGACTCTTGTTGCCTAGAATCTGCCTGCGTTTCACCGCCAGCTCCTTGATCTCCTTCAAGAACTTTGCTCGGTGGGGGTTAACTAGCTCAAAGTCCTCCCAGGTGAGGATGCCATGGTACCAGGCTGGGGGCTTGGGTTTAGGTGGGTCTAAGATGAATTCTGACTTGGAATCTTCATCAAAGCTGCCCACTGAATAAGTATCATGGCCCTCCTCAGTGGAAGCTTCTGACTGGATCTCGCTGAAGTGCAAGTCGGCCTCGCCACGAGACTGGTACAGCAGCTTGCTCATGTTGCTTTTAATGTCACCCATGCACAGCAACTTAAAGAAAGGCTGGGAAATAGGCAAGTCCACTAGTCTATTGTCCTGAATGCACTTGGCGAGGAAGATGCCCAGAAAGAAGAAAAGCTTTCTCAGGCGCTCCAGCTCATCGCTGTCCTGAGGGAAGGGGGCTGGGAAAAGACCACAGGAGCGCTGTACATAGTAGCCTGGGGGTTTCAGACCCCCTCCCAGGTCCACCTGTAAAGCAACACAGACAGACTGAAGTGCACCTCAGACTGGTTTATGATTAATCACTGAAGTCACTACACTAAAATAAAGACCTGATAATTAGAAATTGTAATTTATTCATTCTTAAAAATAATTTCTTAAGGGAACCATGGGACCTCTGTAAAACTGGACAGCTTTTTATAAAAAGAATAAAGCTTCTGGTCCCGTCCGTACAGGTGCCTGCAGTCCAATGCTGCATTAGACGCGTCATGTGGCAGATGAAGCTAACCTGTCGAGACTCGTCATCTGGGAAGTCATCGTCACAGAGCCAGATGCCAAGTGAGGTTCTCTGGAATTCTGCTGCCACAAGTGCATAAAACTCAAGTGTGGGCCCGAGTCCGGTGCCCTCCTCTCCCAAAAACTCCACCTTGGCATGGGAGAAAATCACCGCCATGAGCAGTTAAGAATTAACATTTGGCATTATTTTTTACACGACCTAAGCGGTTCATTTTCTTTTCATTCAAATAAAAAACAACATCCACACAATAAATACACTATGAAACATTATTTACTATATAATTGAAAACAATAGGCATTAACTATGCGCCTCATAAAAATAAAATTTCACAATTATGTTCCACATACAGATACAGTAGATTCATCCATGTAGAGAATTCAATACCAAAAGTGGTTTATAATTTTATCAATGGGCAAATCTGCCTTTGACTGAGTGGCGCTCAGTTAGATCAGGTCTCGTTTGCAGCTGTCAAAGTGTCACTGTATTAAACATTCTACTCTTCACATTATGAGTCCCTCTGCTCTGTTTTGGGTCTTCACAAGACTGCAAGTTGCTGAGATTAACCGAAAGAGCTTGAGATGAAGACGTTCATGATGGTGTTAAATGCTCAGTTAACCAATGTCACAAAGTATAATTGTAATGTAAGTAACTAAAATGACAGTAAACAGTAAACATACTCAAATTGATTCAAAGGGTAAATTTGGAAGTCAGGTAGTTAATTAAATGAAATGCAGGGTATTTCACCTTTGCATTGTAGCACTGGCTTACCTCCAGGACAGACTTCCTGTCTGCATGGATCTGCATGACACTCTCGGCCCAGTCCATCATGTTCTCCCCCCGGGGCACCTTAACCCTCTCATGTTTGAGCCGTCCCACACGAAACTCGCCTGGGTCATCCCGCCGCACAGTGGTGGCCGGGCGAGAGCGCTCCATTGTGGCTTCCCTGCGGTTCTGGAGCCACACAATTGCCCTGCAGAAAGAGAGTTTCAAAATCACTGAGAGATAAAGCAGGAAATCTTCTTCAGCTGAGGTACTGGCTTATGATAGAGGAACAAACAAGGGATGCAAATACAGGACGAGGCTGGACCTTGAGGCTCCGAATGCAGTACATGTGAAGTAGAGCTGCCGCGTCTCAAAAGGAATGAGGAAAGGGCACTTGCTGGTGAGCTGCTCACACCAGTCTGGGAGGGCTCCACTCGCCAGTGCCAACGGCTCCTGAAAGTCAGAGGCACAGCAAGGCAGTATGGCTTAAGGTTAAAAACAACAAAGGTAACATACACACCAACCACCAACATGTACGGTACATTAATGCATGTCTAAAGACCACCAGACCGAACAACAATTTTCACTTAATCACCTCTATCTGTTGCAGAATTTTGGTAGTGATTTTTTTGCTTGTGAATTCCTCAGGTGGTGCATTGAACTGCACATCATCTACTTCTAAAACAAGAAAGAAAGGAACAGATTTAATAACCATAGAACACTGGAATACTGTTATATTGTACCTGTTGGCATTGCAAGAGTACCTGGAGAACTGAACCACAGAATTTTATGGCTTTTTATACCTGAATATATACATTTCCTTCCACTATGCAATGATTAATACCCTAATTTCATTGTACTGCTGCACAAAGTATGGCTGTGTAATGACAAAATCTTATCTTATTAAAAACACGGGGGATTACGACTCCGATATAGAATATGTCAAATTATTTAAGCCATATTCTTGTCAAGCTTGTTAGAAGGGTACAGGTCTGTTATTCTGTCACTGAATTTGGTGAAAACTACATATTGACTTGAGCACTTAGGGTTCTCTCTTTTGCAGTTCACTGTGAGTTAAATACGGCATGTTTGAGGACAGATGGCTCGTACCCTCCTGCAGCGTGCGGCTGGAATGCGGCTCACTCCCGATGATGAAGAGGATGCGCAGCAGCTGCAGGACGTCCTCAACGCCACATGCACTCTGACCCGGGCCGGCCTTGGCCTGCGCCTGCTCCAGAGCACCACTCAAAATGTCACAGCTCTGCATGGCCAAGGAGCTGGGGTTCAGGCCCGAGGACCGGCAGCCGTGCTCGCAGAAGTCCTGTGGGGGCACCACAATCCTTTAGCCAAGAAACACTCTACTTCAGCTTCAATAACAATTCTCCATTTTTGCACTATAAAAATAAAAGATGGCTCAAATCAACCCAAATGGACATTTCACAATGACCGATTAAATAACGATTAAATGACATCTACTTCGAAATCCATTATAGCTTTGAACCCACTTAAGTTAGATAAACAGGAGCAGTTGCCCAACAGGTCACTACAAAAGCGATAGTCAAGCAAGAAGGGAGAAAATTAAATAAATAACAACAGAAAAGGGGAAATGAAAAATGTTTATATGTATATATACTCCATCTGATGCCGTTCTATACCTTGTATGCAGCTATGAGTTGTGAACAATTTCTGTTTTTCCTAATACTTTTATTAGTGCCGGTTAATTTCCAGTGGCGCAGGAAAGATGAGTCTGCATTCTTCTGCATGTAGGTTATCAAGTCATTCTTTGGTAATTCATCAGTGCCAAGGTACTGTTCCACATGCTCTACGGACCAGCAACCCTACAACAGGAAGAACCAAATGTTGGTCTTTCCTGTTTGTGAAGTCTCACTCAACAGACATGCATTACAATAGGAATACCATTAGGCCCATGCAATTACCAAAAAAACAAAAAAAAAAAAATCTAACAATTTTACTTTTGAATAGAGGTTAGTGAGGTCCCTGTCAACTAAAGGGCATCAAGACATTTAAAACAGCCACAGATATTCACAGCCAAGAGTCAATGGGTTGGCGAGAGGGATGAAGGGGAAGGAAATAGAAAAGGCCCATTACCATCTTTCCGCTCACTTTCTCTTTGTCAGAATCCTTCATTTCTCTGTACATTATCCTAGAAGAAAACAAACAAAAAGTGTGCATAACACCTACTGTTCCAGAACAACCTGACCATATGCAGCTCTGTAGTGTACCAGCGTGAAACTGGCTTACGTGTAAGTAGGCTCCCAGATCCGCCTGAGTTTATCAGACTTGATGCTCCCATTACAAGAGAGCTGCAAGAGTTTCTGGACGTAGTAGAAGATGGTGGACTTATAGTTGGTGAGTGGCAGCTCCACCTCTCGGGTAGTACCCAGTCCAGCTACCTTCAGAATAAGAGCAAGGTGTGGAGAGGGGGCACACTCCACCTCCTCCAGAACCTCCGAGCGAGGCGTACCTGTGGGCACCAGGTTAACTCGATATTGAAATTCCACTATAAAATGATAAAATTCATTGTTAGTTTCCAACTTATTTTAAATTTATCATAAGCATCTTTATTTTATCACAACACCAGAAACTCTCACTTTATGCCGTCTATATTTGTTACCAATTACTGCATTAATGCAAATTTTTAGATTTACATGTGAAAAACCTGCCATATATTCTTAAATGCTGTGTGACAATGAACAAAAACTTTTTTTTTTTTTTTTTTTAAATGACAGGCAGTACACCAGTCCCAAGAAAATGCAAAAAGGCAGGGTAATGGAGAGCATTGCTTTGCTGCTCTGGTCCTGGCAGGACATTGTGTATTGCTGATCTGTTCCATATAAAAACTGCAAAGGATCCTCAAATGACCCATCATTAGATCAAACTGTACAATTCAAATTAGATTCAATGGAATGTGGAGGATCATGTGCGTTTCTACGGAATCTCTGTAATGGCCAAATAATTAGAAAACAGGTACCATTTCTGGAATTCAATGCTTGCAATATTTATTTGATAATATCTAGAATATTTATTTCAAGAATACTAATATGTCTCAGAAACTCGCTTGGGTTTAGGTGGGTCTAAGATTGCCAGCAACACTGTAATGAAGACCATGCTGCACTACCTGGTGGAGGAATCTCCAGGTCAGTGGTCTGCTGGACGTTTGTCCGGCCAGGTCTGGGATCGAATGCAGGCACTAAGGCAGAGAACTGACGCTTCAGCACAAAGTCGTCGTCCCAGGTCCGACGCCGGCCGCCCTTGGTTTCGTACTCTTCCTCCTCCTAATGCAGACATGACAGACAGAAGGACAAAGAGAAAACAATAAAAAGGAAAAATTTATCTGAGGTAACACAAAGACACCCATGAGAATCCATCTTGGCAAGTGTCGTAATCATCCAGTTTTTTTTATATGAATGCTACATGGTACATGCACTTGGAGCTAATTCAATTACTTCCATATATTCACTCAAAGTTATATCTGAAAGACAGAAACAAAAATCTGTTACAGCTTGTTTTTAGTACTATATACTAAAACTGGGACTGAGGCTAAGGATATAAAATAAAAATATTTAAGCAATATTTATAAGTTCTATCTATATATATTTTAGGGGTGCACGATTCAGAAAACCTCACGATTCAATTCGATTTCAATTCTTGGGCTTGTGACTCGATTGAAAACTGATTCTCAATTCAAAACGATTCTTGATTCAAAACGTCCATTTTTTTTTCCATCAGTCTGATAGGAAAGACAGCCCTGAGATAATAGTCACATTACTAAAATATTAACTGTTGGAAATATAAACTGCAAACCTTCAACTTAAATTATACAACTCAAATTAACATGTTACTATCTGAGCAGAAACCGGTATTGCGCCATCTATAGGATTGACAAATTCCTATCCGGAAAACCATTTAAGGCGCTTTCAGACAGAACTCGGCACGCGCTGTGCTCAGCGTAGAGCAAAATGCTTCTTGCACTGCGCACGCCATAGAAAACAAAGGGTTTCGGAGCGCAGCGTGCCGCGTTCAGTCTGAAAAGGGCTTTAAACTCGTGCCGTTACAAAATGGGAAATACAAATCAATTTTGTGTCATGTATGAATCGAATTTGAAATCGGTAGAGATAGAATCACAATTCTTTTGTTGAATCGATTTCTTTGCACACCCCTAATATATACATCATCAGCATGTAAAAGGTTTGGACAAAATGATTTTTTTAAGGTAAAAGAATGGAGAAAATTCATTTCCATACATTAAATAAAAAGCAAACTTTGAAAACTAATTTTTCCCCAAGTATGTTTTTCAAGGGCCGCATACATGTTCATGGCCAATTAATGACCACAAGTTTTATCCTATTCAAAAGAATATTTACGCCAAGGACAACCCTCAATCGTACCAGAACTTCCTCATATTCCTGGTCTTCCTGATTGTCATCCTCATTCTCGTCATCGTCATCATCTGGTTCAGGCAAGTCTTCCTCATCATCCAGCTCTGCTAGTAGTGTGTTGGCACGGCAACTGTCCAGGAAGTCTGGGGTGTGGGACAGGGGCAGAAGGCCATGAAGATGCACCAAAGGCAAACGGCTCACTGTAAGTTAAAAGAATTCAGAAGGCCAGAAAAGGACTGGGGTGGGGATTAATGGGTGAGATCAATACATCAAAAGGAACATAAGGCAATGTTAATTGTGTGTGCTGGGTGTGCATGTAGACTGTTGAATGTGGCAGGGGAAGCAGGGTCAGGTGGAAGGAAGATGTTTAAATAATTCGTATAATCCTAGCATAGCCTACCATAGAGTGAAAACTCAGCCTCCTGACCTGTGTCGCTCTCGCTAGAAGTGGAGGTCAGGCTGGTCGTCAGAGTGTTACTGAGCAACTGGCCGACGGACAAACCTGTGGTTGCCGTGGCTACATTATTGCTGCTGGTTACTATGGAGGTGGACATTGTAACGGTAGAGGTGGTACCAGTGGTTGTGAGGTTAGGAAAGCTCTGAGCACCCATGAGAGGAGAAGCTGCAAACAAAACCAAAAATGCGATTAGTCTCCAAACAAAAAAAGCAAGTATTAACTGATTCAAGTTAAAAAAAATCCAGCATGCAGTGCCACAACACACAATTCACAGTCAAGATTTCAATGCATATGCGCTGACTAAAGTATGATACTATTTTAAGCATTATATTTTATGCATGCTACAGACCTAATTCTAGGTCAAATGTTAAACTCAGAGCAGGGCCTTGAGCTAATTTGGTGCTTTACAACAAAAGCAAAAAAATTTGAGAAGATGGCCGGAGTGAGTAATGCGTGACTCTGTGACTATGCACGGTATTGTTCTTGAGTCAGAATAACCGCTGAGTGTATATACTGTAGGCAAAATAAAAACAGCAGCAAACAAAAGAAAAGCTACAGCTAGTCACTACTGCACACAAGGCGGCAGTTCACATAGGTGAAGCAAGAAGACCAGGCCAAGGCCTCAGTTAGTGGGAAAGCAAGTGTAAGCCGGTGTGACAGTACTCACTGGCAGTGCTCATGACAGTGCGGCCCAGCGTGTTGGTGTTGTTATCACTACTGCTGCGGCTCAGGTTCATATTGTTGGTCGCATTGGTTCTCGACATGTTGGGTGCCCGGCGCACGAAGGACTCCATGAGGCTGGCCTCACGTGACGACAGGTTGGGCACGCTGGCGCTGGAGCTCATGGGCGCACCAGCCGCCAGCAGGGAGCTGACAGAGAGGCGGGCACTGGCTGCCGAGCACAAGGGGCGCTGCGATGCCGCCTCCTTGCTGGAGGATTCGGACACGGAGCTGACATCCGGTGAGCTCACGCTCACCAGTCCCATGGAGATGGCGGTGGCAGCGGAGTCGGCCACGGGGCGCAGAGTGCCGTCGGGCCCTGGCTTGCGCTCGGCACTCTCGCTGCCCATGTCAGCGGTTAGTGTGCTGGTACTGGAGGCAGAGCCACTCTCAGTCGAGGACAGTACCACAATTGGCTCCTGAGTCTCTGCCCCCAGTGCGCCACCTACTGTGCCCCCCCCCTGCTCAAGTAGGCTCTCGGCCCGTCGCTCCAGCCTGGTGGAGCTCAGACTGATATCGCTGCTGCTGGCCACGCTACACACCGAGCTGCTACTGCCCTTCCGGCTTGAGTAGCTGACCCCCGTCGCCGAGGAGGAGCCACCCTTGTCCGGACAGTTATTTTTCACCAGGCTGCTCCAGGACTGCGCTGGGCCTGAAACAGTGGATGAGACAGGTTTGGGTGATGGCGCAGACTCAGGGTCGTACCCTGGCGCAAGCTTGAGGTCAAACTTTCCTTCTGCACCCATACGGTAAGAGTTTGAGCCACCGGCATCCCAGGTGACATCAATCCAGCCTGGAAAGGGACATGAGTGTGTGAGACCCAGCAGAGAGCAGACAGCAGCAGCAAGTCAAGACAGCAGCTCCACTCGGCACTGGACCAGAAGACAGGGGGGCCTTTAAAGCAAAAGGTCAGACCCTGGGCTTAGCCAAATGGCCTTACAACTACTAGAGATTAAATAAGAACTTTTCAGTGAATTCTGCCACTTCAGGCATTTCACATTATTACTAGGAATATGAAATCCATGAAAAATACAGCTGCCACTAAAAAAGAAAAGCAGAAAACACTTGTTTTCTAATTTGAACCATTTGAAAGTAAGCAAGTATTATAGTAGACTTAAAATTCAAAGGCTCTGGTCCAGGTGAAGCAATGGGACAGAAACATGAGTTACAGAAATGACAAAAGAGCGATGTAGAATTTTGCAAATGCCAAGCTAAAAGCCACTCAGAAAAGAACTGAAGAATATTTGGCTAATGTAAATATTCACTTGCGATGGAGTCTATTTAGTGCTAGCAAATTGTGACATTAACATGCACTTAGCTGACTGATGGAGACAATCTGTTAAGTCCTACACATTGAAATGACTGCCCAAAGACCCAACTGCTATGTAGGAAATGCAAGTATAAAAATGTTACCTGTACAAGTTGGGAGAGGGGGCACCTCAAAATAGCAAACTAATAGTAATAAAAAGTAACAATTTCCAAGTTTAGTTAAAATAATACCTAAAAAGGGAACTTTAATTTTATCTAGATAGAAAGAAAAAAATCCTGATCCTTTTAGTAGTACATTAAAAATCACAAATATGATAGACCAGCATCAAGAACAAAGTGAGTGTCAGAGTCAGAGAATCACTGGTTATGCCCTTGCACGGATGCCTGCAGATATACACTCCTGCTCTGTGGGTCCAGCAATATCATTTCAGCTCTGCGAGGACTAGCAGAATGCCATTTAGATATATCAAGACCTGAAGAACCAGACGGGCAGCCACTTACTAACCGTTCCTGTTATATAAATTTCACTCACATATACTAACAACTAACAAAAGTGTCAGATCTAAACACTCCACTATGAGTATCAGACAGGACAGAACAGTGATTTCTGTTCACTCAAATTCACATCATCAGCTCTTGATGTTCACAATTACTTTTTCTACCATAAATCCTAGCACTGACTCCATTTTCCTCGGCTCTTGAAGCCTATGCTTTCCCAGGGTGTTAATCAACTCTGTTTCTTGAATCTTCCTGATTGTCTTTTATTTAGTGATCTTAACAGGGCTGACAGATAAACTAGACATTTTCCAGCAGAAGAGAATAATGTGTAACTGTAGACTGATTAAGGGCCAGCAAATGGGTTAACAGCTGATGAACATCCAGTAGTGCAGAATGTTTGTGCCACCATAAAGCTCTATGCTAGATTCTCCAAAAAAATTAACCTGAGGAAATAAGAGTCAGTAGTCAGTAATTTTAATATTGTGCTATACTGTTAATTGTATATTCAGATAAGTGTTATTGATATTACATACTCAAACAGGATGACTGGTAAAGGCTCATAAACCTGTCTTAAGCAAGCTTAATTCTATTCAGCTTCACAGGATAGACTTGTTTCTCAAAAGAAGTGACCATGATTCTCACCGTTGTGGGCCTCCCCTGTGACAGTGCCCTCTCCAGGTGGATTGCCATCCTGGTCCCTCCATTTCCAGTCAATGCCGCGCACAACGCGGGCGCCTGGAACTATATACTTCATCACTTGGGAGCGGAACAGGCGTCGCTGTCGACGGAGATTAGCCTCTGCCTCCTTCACCGCTTTCCCTGCGGGCAGCAGAACAATGTAAATCCGCAGAAACGGAAACTTACATTACACGGCTTTCAGCTCATATCAACACTCACATAAGGTTGTTTAGCACTTTCCTTACAGATTTCCAATAGTTAAACTGACAAATCAAAAGACATCCAAAAAAATAATCATGTCTGAACACATTTACATACAAGATCAGCAAATTGTCAACTTAACAGTCTGTCAAAGTATTATACAGACAAGCACTTGAAGGCCTGAAGTGCCTGCCCCTGCCGCCTATGGCATAATGGAGTGTCTCTCACCCAGCTGGTCCTCATACACTCTGCTCACTGCGCCACACAGCTGCAGGTACCCGCTCGTCGGCCAACCCACCAACCCGCCTGTGCGCTTGGTTTCCAAGATGGTGCAAGTGTGTGCAGCGTGCCGTCTATCGCTGCCATTGTTGTACCTTCTCATGTTCTTTGTATTGTTTGTGACTTCAACTGTCAACTCTCTACTAGTGTACGATCGCCAAACACTGCTAGATCTTCGATTTGCGTCTAACGACTTGATGAAAGATGAAAGAAAAGTCCTTGCCCCCGTTTTCCTTAGGGATTCCAATGCATTTATTCCGCCCCCTGGCTTGACCTGATAAAACTTTTACCTTAAAGGGTTTATTCAAGTCCAGAGGATTGGACTTTCTCTGTGTGACCGAGACGTGGCTAGGTGTTGGTGAGTCCAGTGCCTTCACTGAATGTTTACCTTATGATTGCTGCTATCTTAGCTCCCCACGGATACTGGGTTGAGGAGGTGGAATTGCGACGATTTTTAAAAGTCGCTTTAAATGTAAGGAGCTGTTGCTGTCATCCTCATTTGGCAGCTTTGACCTGAGCATGTTTGAGGTGGGAAGTCCTTGAGGTGGGTGACGCTGTGCGCAGTCATCTATCGGCCTCCTAAATATAATCAGATCTTTCTGAGAGACTTTTCTGATTTTACGGCTGAAATTATGCCGAAATAAGACCACATTCTTATTGTTGGGGATTTTAATGTTCATGTATGTTACCTTGATAAGCCAATGGCAAAAGACTTTTCAAATCTCATTGACTTTTAATCTTGTACATACACATGAATGTAGGCACATGCTTGATCTTGTTTTATCATATGGTTTGGCTGTTTCTAACTTAGAAGTTTGTGAGGCAGTGTTTTCCGATCATACGTCTGTATTATTTGAGGTTGATCTTGCGTGTACTACAGGTAAATCTCGTGCTGTTGTTTGGTGCTGTCGTGATATCAACTCTAACACTGCTCTTCAGTTCTCTGCCGTTTTTAATCAGAACTGTCCCATTCCAGATGCTATGTGTAACAGTACTGTGGCGCTTAGTTCTTGGTTTCATTCGACCTGCCAAACAGCTCTAGACACCGTGGCGCCCCTAAAAACCAGGCAGCTAAAAAGGAAGCCCGAGCCCTGGCTGAATGACGCTTGGATATGTTCCTAAATCTTTTAAAATGGCTGTTATTAGACCTATCCTAAAGAAACCAAATCTTGGACTGTTGTTTTACTCGCTCTTATTTCACATTAGCTGCTCCTATTTGTTTTATGTTTTTGTCTATTTCTTTGTATCTTCCTTTAAGCCTTTTAGTTATGTCTTGTAGCTATTCTATTTACTTTTGTACAGCACTTCGGTCCAGTGTGGTTTCATAAAGTGCTTTATAAATAAAGTTGGTACGGTATGGTATGGCTTGAGGGATAATGGAGCTTCTCACCCAGCCGGTCCTCACACACACTACTCACTGAACGTACAGCTGCAGGTACTCGCTCGTCAGCCCACCCGCCAAACCACCTGTGCACTTGAGGTATAATGGAGCTTCTCATCCAGCCGGCCCTCACACACTCCGCTGACTGCGCCGTACAGCTGCAGGTACCCGTTTGTCGGCCCACCCGCCAACCCACATGTGCACTTGAGGCATAATGGAGCCTCTCACCCAGCTGGTCCTCAAACACTCCAGCTCACTGCGCTTTACAGTTGCAGGTACCCACTTGTCGGCCCACCCTCCAACCCGCCTTTGTGCTTGGGGCATAATGGATCTTCTCACCCAGCTGGTCCTCACACGCTCCGCTCACTACGCCACACAACTAGAGGGATCCCGCTTGTCGGCCCACCTGTGCACATGTGGCAAAATGGAGCCTCTCACCCCGGTGGTCCACACACACTCAATTCACTGCGCCGTACAGCTGCAGGTACCCACTCGTCGGCCAACCCGCCCTCGCACTGGAGGCATAATGGCGCATCTCACCCAGCTGGTCCTCACACACTCCGCTGACTGCGCCGTATAGCTCCAGGCCCGACAGCGACAGGTAATGTGTCTGCCCGCTAGCGTTCTTCCCCATCTGCTTGATACGGATGTGCCTCCAGCCCTGCTTCTCTTCTTTGGAAGGGTCCAGAGGCCATGTGGCTGTAGATCTAACACACAGACACAAAATGTCATGGTCATTACAGGATTTTGAAGTTTCCTTAAATATGTCTCCTATTTTAAAGTGCTTTCTGAGACTTCCAAGCCCATTCTCATGTAAACAAAGTGTAATGTGTGTGTAATGAAGTAATTCTCCAACCTGTTCTACACTACTCCATGACCATTTAACTGCTTTTTTACTTGATTACCATCACACACACACACACACACAGCTGAGAGCAAAGTATGGTGTTCGAGTGCAGGGTCAGGCCATTTAGGACTGGCGGGGAAGGACCAGTCCCAAAACCTTATGCATTCCCAGTACAGAGAACATAAACATAAGTCGAAAAACTATATTACACATAGGTGATACATTCCTGGAGGAGCTTCTGTATTTCAGCTTGTAGCTTCTGCTGCTCGGGGAATCATAAGTGTATGAATTAATGAGAACGTTCATCCAACACTTGCCATACCAACACTTTTTTACCCCTGCATCTCACTAAAGCATTAGCCAGTCTCAGTGTGATTGCTTTTTTATAAAGCGAGACAACAAATAGAATCAACTGTGTGTGACATACCCTGGCTCATTAAGACTACAGTCGTCCACGTGAGTATAGAGCGTCATCCAGTTCTGGCCATCCTTGGACACCTGAAATACCCAGTTGCGAAGAGCAGAGCGGCCATAGCCACGAGCGTGGCGGAGCGTGTAGGCAGACGGGATGAACCACAGGCCAAGGTCAATGGCAAACCAGGCGTTCTTGTCATCATTGGTGTGGCAGTTGAGGGCAGAGCTGTCCCGGCTCAGGATGTCCTCTAGACGACCATACGGCAGGTTCCGGCCTTCTGATGAGGTCACTACCACCAGACCATAGGCTGCTGGGTTCACCCACTCATACGCAGTTCTTAAAGCAAGAAAAAGCAGATTATGTGTGTGTGTCTCTGATGAATGGCTTCCCAAAACCAGCCCCACACACACACACACACACACACACACACACACACACAGACACGGCACTTGGAAGAATGGCTCTGAACTAGGTACTCTTGCATGAAAGACTTACACCTGTTTAATAGGTAGTAATACAAAGGACACCAGGCAAAGAACATCCTTACCTTGCATTAGTGCCGATCCAGTATATAATTCCATTCTCGTCAAAGTCATGCTGGTGTTTGAATGTAAACATCTGGCCTTCACGTAGCTTTCTCACAAAGATAAACGAGGACCTGTCGAAGTCGTACCATTGCTTGGCAACCTGTCAAAAGATGAGAATGTGGCATAAATTCAGGTTTTTGCAAAAAGCAACTGTGAGGGAAGGTAAGACACCGTAAAAAAGTCAGTCTCACCATTTTGAGGAGGTACTGCTCCAGGGACTCAACAGTGGCTAGCGGCTCCATCTTCAGCATCCGGCCTGTGCGGTCAATGAGTGCTGTCTCACCTGGGGCACGTTCAAGGCGGAAGCGCAGCCTCCTGGTCAGAATCTGCATTTCCAGGGGAAAATGCCATTTCATTTTTTTTTATTTTCTTTTTTTACTGCTGTTAGTCCACCTGACATGCTGTACAACTTTAAAAGTCAGTGCTACTGTCTAACAAATAAAACGAAAATCTGTTACTCTATTTTGATTTGAAAAGATTTCTGACATGCATTCCTAACATTAACATTACCGGTGTTCTTGATTGAATGTAGTGAATACAATAGTTCAGAATTCTGCCAGCAATCCCTTTTTAAAGCAGCTTTTTCCATAATAGTTTTAAGAAGCAATGAGGAAGAAACAGACTTACCCTACCTTACACACACATAAGCACACGTTTGTACTCATCTCTTAGTGAGGAACGTTCTTTCATTTCTATTGGAAAAACTCTAATCCCAGTCACACCCTTAACCACTACCCAGCCTTAACCTTAACAATAAGTAACCAAACAAGACCAAGCATTTTTACTTTTTTGACTGCATTCACAGATTTTTATAAAATGAGGTTTAAATTAGTGAGGACCGAAAAATGACCTCACTAGTCACGTTTTCTGAGGATTGTTAATACTTGTAAGCTTCTTTGGTCCTCATAAGTATAAACCTGTATACACCAGAGCATGTGAGCAGAGCGGAGCGGTGAGAATTTCCGCTTCTCGCTCAAGAGGCTGTTGGCTCCACCCGCTCCTCCGCTCTAATTCGCACTAAGCCGCTCCGCTCCATACGGCTCCTCGCTCCACTAAAATGTCCTCCCACTCCAGTCCAATCGCTCCACGTTCACTCCAATTTTAAAGAGGGAGAAATTTGCATGCCTAACAACTGTCACCTTAAACTTTTGTGAAATATTTAGCAAACTCCATCTCGGGCAATTTGGACGCCTTTTCCACCGCAACAAGTACGGTACTTTTAGTACTTTGGCTTTTCCATTGACTTCCAGTCGAGTACCAGTACCAAAAGTTCAAGTACCGAAAGTGACAAACCAATTGGGGTACTTCTTTAGTACTTGGGTACTGTGGGGTGTAGGGATGCAACGGTACTCGGTAAAATACCGGACCATTCGGTATGCGCTGCATGGTCCGGTACGCCCTTGTGAACCGCGGTATTTCGGTTTTGTGCTTCGTTTTGAAAATGCCACTTAAGGCTTATCATAGCTACGGTTAACCCTTTGGGGATGATGCCACGTATGTTTCTCGTCTATTTCCGTTTATATCTCGCTAGTTAGGTTTTTCCTATTTATCCAAGTGAATGTTGCAACTACATTATTTAGTCATATTCATGTAGCCAAGACTTTGGTGATCAGGTATCACCAAACAAACTGCCACCATTGCTTACTATGTACTTTTATAATGTTTCTGCAAGTGTTCCAAACTGCATTTTGCAGTATTTACAATATGCATTAAAATAAAGATGAGATAAGAAATAATAAGAAATAATTTATTTGCCATGAATAAAGTTATTAATAATATTTGAAGAAATGTGTGATCATGCCCCAGTCAGTGAAAGTTTCCCATCACTAGTGCTCAGAGGGTTAAGCGGTAAGTGCCAATGCTTAGAGGCAGTTTATTATTTGTTTTGTTGTATTATTTGTAGTGTCGTGTTTAAACCGAACCAAAACCGTGGCCCAAATACCGATGATTGGTTATGTAAATAGCCCGAATCTGAAACATAATGCGACCACCGTCTTGGAAAAAAAAGTTACAAACTCAGAAAACAACAAGGAACGAAGTAAAAAAATAAAAAATACAATCTATTTTCATTTTATATATATTAGGGCAGCAATGTATCGGAGAATTTCCAAATATAGCGATGTGATTTTGTTATAATAAATATTAGGGTATTTATAAAGCAAAAAGCAGTTAAATTTCTCACAAACCTGTCTAGGAGTGATTTAAACAGCAAGGGTGAGAGATTATGATTGTCTCGGAGAACGCAGGCAGTGCTCATGCAAAAGCAGCGGAGGTAAACTTTAAACTGATTTTAAATATATATATTGGATAATCTATAAAAGGAATAATCATTAAAATTCCAAAGTTAGCTAAGCTTTTTCCCTATTTCAAAGTAAAAATGTTTTATCGAAACATTAAGCCCCTGCATTGTCTGTAATTTCCGTACAGAACTGAAAGTAAGATAGTTGGATCTTAATGTAACTCACTAGCGATGTAAGAACTGCATGTGCATAACATGCAATGTTAGATTTAATATCCAACATAGTCCAGCTGTATTCTACAGCCATTTTTTAAATTCAGAATTCAGTACAAAATGCCCCGCCTCACGTGTGTACCAGTTTTTACGTCGGTGGAAAACCAGCACAAAAGAAGTACTTAACTTTTGGTACTTTATTGAGGTACCAACAGTATCAAAAGTACGAAACTTGCTGCGGTGCAAAAGCACCATTTGTGTACCAGCTTTGATAATTGTACAGATGAATTCTGGGTGGATTTGGGCACACATCAGGCTTGTGGTGTGAGCGGTATCGGAGCGAAATTGGAGCGGGACAGAGCGACCGCTCCAGCCTTAATTAAAAAAACCGCTCCGCGCTCTGACCAAATTCCGCCCACTCCGCTCCTTGCTTATGCTCCGGTATACACACACCCCAACATCCATCCATTCTTTATCGCTTGTCTGGGTCGGGTCGTCTAAGCAGGGAAACCCAGACTTCCCTCTCCCCAGACACTCTGTCCAGCTCTTCCAGAAGAATCCCAAGGCGTTCCCAGGCCAGCCAAGAAACAGTCTCTCCAGCGTGTCCTGGGTCTTCCCCGGGGCCTCCTCCCAGTGGGACAAGCCCGGAACACCTCCCCTGGGAGGCGTCCGGGGGGCATCCTAACCAGATGCCCGAGCCACCTCATCCAGCTCCTCTCAATGCGGAGGAGCAGCTGCTCTACTCTGAGTCCCCCCGAAATGACCGAGCTTCCCACCCCATCTCCAGCCACGGAGGAAACTTATTTCGGCCGCTTGTATTTGCGATCTTGTTGTTTCGGTCACTACCCAGAGCTCATGGCCATGGGTGAGGGTAGGAAGGAAGATCGACTGGTAAATCAAGAACTTTGCCTTTTGGCTCAGCTCCTTCTTCACCATCCACCATGAAGCCACACCGATCCGCCCGTCGATCTCCCGCTCCATCCTTCCCTCACTCGTTTACCAGACCCCGTCATACTTAAACTCCTCTACTTGGGGTGGACCCCCTCCCCGAACCGGAGAGAGCACTCCACCCTTTTCCGGCTGAGGACCATGGTCTCGGACTTGGAGGTGCTGATTCTCATCCCAGCCGCTTCACACTCGGCTGCGAACTGCTCCA
>JAODKL010000027.1:6827161-6839866 GCA_026780765.1 Petrocephalus schoutedeni | reverse complement strand
TGGGGAAATTCTCTTCTCACCTCCCCCAACCTTGCTCTCCACATGAGAGCAAGCCTGGCCGTGAAGGGCAGCCAGCTCGTGTGGCGCCCAGGGAGCTGGGGGTTAAGGGCCTTGCTCAATGGCCTACAGATGGACAGAGGCTGGGCTTGAACCAGCAATTTTCCAATTACAGGCACAGAGGCTTAACCCACTAAGCCACACTCTGCTTCCAAACTTTAAGTCCTGAAGTGCTACAATAAATCAGATTTGGAATCAGCGCCCTCGATTTAGTATAAGACACATACATTTTGCAGAGTAGCAGAATTTTATTTTGTTGTCCTGTGTTATCGGGGCTGATATTTAGCATTTTTATGGTTATCAGTATTGATCATTTTTTCCACCGATAAAATAAATATACATTTTTTAAGCTCTGCCTTGTCTCAAATGCACCTCTCACTGCCTGTACTTGCCACTCTGTGGTCTAGAGCAATGTCCTGCCCACCACACCATTTGATTTGTTAAGCACCACAAATCCAGTCAAATCAACACAGAAAGATGAAGGCACAGTAAGTCAAGTAGTGCTGGTTACAGAGTTCAAGGGGCGTGGAAACTAAGGAAACCTCAAGGGGCATTTCTAACAAAAATTCTAAAATACCGTGCACTAGTTAGTCGAATGGACAAAAGCCAAACCAGTTACTGACTGTGCTTCAGAGGAGTTATTCTTGAAGGTAAGGTAGCATTCATTGCTGAAGTTACAAGAAATAGCAATCCTCAACACTGAATTTGCAAAAACACTACATTAGAATGTCTTTAGATCCATTATTAATGTGCCCACTTGCCCAGTTAAAATTCCAGACTGATGTGATATAGGCAAATATAGCCTATAGTCTGCGTGACTAAAGAACAGCATATCTTCAAGTAGAAATTACAGGGCAACGTCCATAATATGGACGATGGATACTGGGCAGACAGAGACTGCCGAGAGAAGTAATACAAGCTACCACCTTAAAACGAAACACGTCGTCAAAATATGACAAAAACCAAAGAATGCGTCTTCCCCAAACGCCAAGTCAGTCTCCGAGCACAAATGTAAGAAAAAAAGTTGGTCCTGCACATCAACAGATCTCCCAAGCATTTTCTAAAGGCACTCCTTATGACAAAAAGAGTCAGTGGTGGATTTAAGTTACAAATGCCATAACTGTATTCCTGTGCAAGGACATGGTGCCTTTCCAAACAGTGGAGAGAAGGATCTTTAAAGGCATGATTAAAGTACTTGATATACGATAAGTGAAACCTAGCTAAACATACTTCAGCAAAGTTGAAATTACCAAATTGCATGGCAAGGTCAGGGAGCAAGTGGGAACAGATCTCCTTTGCATCGAACATTATGCTACTACTACGGACTTGTGGTTGAATTGCACCATGGACCCCTAAATCAGCCTCACAATCCACTTCATCAGTGATGAGCGGAAGCAAATGCCAACAAACATCCTATTTCTCTGAGGACCATAGAGGTGAATTGATACCCCAGGGACTAAAGGAAGCACTTAAGCCAGGGGTGGGCAATTCCAGTCCTGGAGGGCCATGGTCCAGCACGTTTTGGTGATTTCCCTGCTCAGAAACACCTGGTTCACCTCACCAGTTAATTGTCAGGTTTAAGTGACTTAAGCCATGGGGACTTGAAGAGTTACAAGGATGCATAACCACCGACAGAGGTGGACAGTAACGAAGTAGATTTACTTGAGTACTGTACTTAAATACAGGTTTTTGAGTATCTGTACTTCACTTGAATAGTATTTATTTTGGAAACTTATGACTTTCACTTTACTACATTTGAAAGACAAAAACCGTACTTTTTACTTCGCTACATTTCTATCAAGGGTCTCGGTGCTCATTACTTTTAAAATTCTGAAAGTGGATGTTTTTTCCTCCTTTTCTAAAATGACTGATTTTTTCCCGGGTGACAGCCTATCAGTAATTAGTAGAGCTCTCTCACGTCTGACATAGTCTGTAACTATAAAATTAAGCAAAATTAACTCCGGTATTGCATTTCTGCAACGCGAGACGATGCACGGAAACGGAAACGAAGACTCTTCGGTGCTATTTTCGCATCCTTGGCCATATCTTGACCAAATGTTTATATTATCTGAAAGGGTTTAAGATTCATTTAGTTTTAAGTGGCCTACAAATACTCACCCTCCAACCTGCACAAACATATTGAGGTATGTAAAAGTTTTATTAGCTACAAGAGAAAGTTATCCAAGTTTTTAAGTTGTCAGAGGTCTTGAACAGCAATAACATTAACATGCCAGTGAAATGACTTTGCCCGCCAATTTCACACCAAGGCTTGTCTACGAACTGTACGTTTATAAAGTTAGCATGTAAAAATGGAGCTATGCCAACATGAATGATGTTAACTCTCAATGTTTTAGCACAATCAGACCAAAGAAACAATGTTTCCATTCTAATAACATTAGTTTGCTATGATTTCGAGTTTGAAAAAGAGTCATCGTGTCAGGTGGAGCTTTTCTGGTTAGCATAAGGTTAGACCACCATATGACACACTGAGTTCATTTTGGGAATTTACAATTTTGTTTGGTAATGCACTGCAGCTTGTGTAACCTTGCATAATTAAATAGCTAACGCTATAGCTATATAGTGTTAATAGTAGCCACTGTGGTGCACCTGTGATGTAGTTGACTGGATGTTGGTTTTATTGATTTTTTTCGCGTGCCTTTTGCATGCAGGGCTGCTGCAAAAGTAGTGGTTGTAAACTTTAAACCAATGTTATATAATGTTACATATACTAGATAATCCTGATAAAGGAGTAGTTATTAGTTATTAAACTTAAACAGCTTAAACAAGTTTCATTTCCTATAACAATATAAATGTAATAGAAAAACAAATCCCACAGTTTCTGCAAATTTTATCCCAAAGATTTCTAAATACTGGAAGTATATTCAAAATAGGTTAGCAAGAATTTCATTGCACTTTGAAACGTTTAAGCTGAAGCACGTATATTTATTTCACATGCGGATTTTAAAGATCTCCCTGTAATGAAAATGGCGGAATTACCCAGACAATGTAATTTTTCTTTTGTAACAGTAAATATGTCACTTTGAACAATGGCAGTCTGAGCCAGGCCAATTTCAGTGCATTCTTTGCGTGGCATACCTGCATAAATGTGTGTGCTACAACTTAATTTTAGCTATATGTTATTATATCAAAATGTATTAACTATTAACTCTGCAGCATGTGCCACCGTGAAAACACCTCTAGTTCGAATAAGAAGCTATCTTAAGCTGCAAAATACGACACTACGAATGGGAAACTAAATGAATTGTAAGTTACAAATAAGTGGCTAGCTTAATCTGTGTGTGAATTTGCCATTAGTCTGGGCAGTACAGGCAACCATGTGCAAGGAACACAACTACAACGGAATCCAAAACCACTCACAGCAGTGCCTGAAACTCTCTGATCCACCCCCCCCACCACTCTAATTAACATATATTGGCATGTTGTGAACTTGAAAATGAAAAAGCTCATTTGAAACTGAAAACGCAAAGTAGGAAATGAAAAGTAAAATTGGAAAATGAAAAGGCAAAAATGTTCTTTCAATTTTTCACAAATGACTCATGCATGAGTGGAAAGTTAAAAATATAAATGGTGTTATTTCATTTTAGTTTTTCAATTTGGTAGGATTAGCAAAGACTTTGAAAACTGAATGGCAAAATGGAGACTGCATTTTTATTTTCTTATCATTGTCTTTTTTGCAGGAAATACCCCCCATATACATTTAAAACAAGGCCCGTAACAAAAGGTGACTGTACTGCCACCCCAATTTTGGTGGTACTGCAACTCACACATGCGTCGCTTTAATTTCTCACACTACCGGTCAAAAGTTTTGGAACACTCCAATTTTCCCAGTTATTTATTGCAATTCAAGTCGTTCTAGTCCAATGAATAGCTTAAAATGATACAAAGGTAAGCAGTGAACTGCCAGAGGTTAAAAAAAAAGGTAAGGTTACCCAAAACTGAAAAATAATGTACATTACAGAATTATACAAAAGGGCCTTTTTCAGGGAACACAAAATGGGTTAACAATTTAAAGCTGTTCTGCAGCAATGGAGGTTGATCAAGCCTTGAAAGCTGGTGCTACTAATTCCTAAAGGTGTTGTAACTTTTCTTGATTACTTACAACCCCCTCTGTCTGCATAAATGCAGTGTTGGAAAACACTGTGGTACCATACCCTCATGTGCATCAGTTGAACAGTATTGTACTGCAGAAAGTAGTGTATTGCTACAAGTGTATTGCGAGAAAAAGGCAATTAAGAATGCAAGAGAGACAGACCACCATAACACTTAAAAATGCAGGTCTTTCCTACAGAGAAATTGCAAAGGAAGTCAAGGTGTCAGTAAGTACAGTTTCCGTCACCATCAAAAGGCACTCAGAAACTGGGGCAAACTGACAGGAATAGGTCTGGCAGATCCAAAGCCACAACTGAATCAGAGGACAAGTTTCTGAGAGTTAATAGGCAGCTCACAGGACAACAGCTTCAAGCACAGCTTAATAGTGGTCGTAGTAAGCAAGTCTCAGTTTCAACTGTGAAGAGAAGACTTTAAGCTGCAGATTTGACAGGACGAGTTGCAGCAAGAAAGCCATTGCTAAGACGTCAGAATAAGAAAGAGGCTTGCCTGGGCCATGAAACACCGCCACTGGACTACTGAAGACTGGAAGAAGGTATTA
Organism: Petrocephalus schoutedeni; assembly: GCA_026780765.1. Taxonomy (NCBI): domain Eukaryota; kingdom Metazoa; phylum Chordata; class Actinopteri; order Osteoglossiformes; family Mormyridae; genus Petrocephalus; species Petrocephalus schoutedeni. The sequence goes on along the minus strand of JAODKL010000027.1, from coordinate 6,835,140 downwards.
TGGACTGATGAATCAAAAATTGAAATCTTTAGTTCATCACGCAGGATCTTTGTACGCCATCGAGTGGGCAAAGGATGGTTCCACAGTGTGTGGCATCAACTGTCACACATGGAGGAGGAAGTATGATGGTCTGGGGCTGTTTTGCTGGATCCAGGGTCAGTGACTAGTGAGAGGCACCCTGAACCAAAACGGCTACCACAGCATTCTGCAGCGCCATGCAATACCCTCTGGTATGCGTCTAGTTGGTCAGGGGTTCATCCTACAGCAAGATAATGACCCAAAACATAAGTCCAACCTATGCCAGAACTACCTCAGGAAAAAAGAACAAGATCGTAAGCTTAAAAACATGGTAGTGGCCAGCACAGTCTCCAGACTTAAACCCCATCAAGCTGGTTTGGGATGAACTGGACAGAAGAGTGAAAGCAAAGCAACCTACAAGTGCCCCACATTTATGGGAACTTCTACAACAGATATGGGAAGAACTTTCTGAAGAATATTTGATTTCTGTTGTAGAAAGAATGCCACGAGTGTGTTCAGCTGTTATATCTGCCAAAGGTGGCTACTTTGCCGAGTCGAAAGCTTAGAGCACGTTTTGGTCTATAAATTGATTCCATTTTTAACTCCAATTGTTTATTTGTACTATGCTTTCATTTCAGAGTGCAATGAGACATTACATTGCATTATTTTCAATGAAAACTGGGGTGTTCTAAAACTTTTGGCCAGTAGTGCAGGTGCACAGACAATGCGTGGAATCAATGCAGAAAATGTATGACAGCCATAATGCCTAGGCAGACGCTTTATGAGTGTCAAGAATAATCTGCCGTTATGTGCCCTCGCCCCGACTCACATACACACACATTGCACTGAGGCTTTTCTTTCGCATCAAATGTGAGACTTATCAACATGCCAGTATGTTTTTCCCTACCTAAAGCCGAATGTGACACAGACATGTCAAAAGAGCTTATAGACTGACCTCACATACATGGTTTCTATTTGTCGTATGAATACATGGTTTGCAAGCTTGAAGCTGGTTAAATTAACATTAGCCAGATGATGTGCAACTACAAATCAACACTAACTACATATGCTACTTCTGGTTGGCTAGGTTTAAAATTCGTTGCTACCTGACAATTTTTATTCATTGATGAAACTACAAATTACTAAACTACAAAGTAATGAGTACATTTTGTTGCACTTTTTGGCCCATATATTAATTTGGATTTATTATAATCTTGTTTTTGTCAATAGAAGGTTTGACAATTTTCTTCAGTTCTCATGAATAAAATGAACACTGGTTCAGCCGTCCGTATGCACCCCCATGGTAAATTTGTGCCCCCAGTTTGACCCAATTCCAATATTCTGCTGTGCAATTTCAAGCATATTACTATACTTTTTACCGACTTAATTGTCCTTGATTGTATGTTTTTAATATATAACAAAAGCAAACATTTTAACATACCATTTCTTGTGTGCCAAACGCTGAAGCCCAGTTTAAGAGCGTCTGTCCTACATCATCCATAAAATTCACTTCAAAAGCTAAAAGAAAAAATGGAGCAATCAACTGAGAAAAATATATACACCCAAACAAATTTTAAAAAATCAGTTGCAAATTACAAAAAACTGCACACAAACAACAGACAGCAAAATATGAGAATGTCCAAAAAAATCCCATTTTCATAAATCCACAAAGCTCTTAGGAAGCAAGCATGTACCTCCAGTGTCAATTGCATCGATAAGCGCGTCGGTGTCCTTGCTGCGGATACAGTCAATGAGCTGTCGGTGTGAGCGCTCCCCTGAGCTGTCGAGCCTGCGCAGGCCGGGGATGCGGCCCGTGGAGCCAGCGGTGGACTTTGGCAGAGCCTTGCGGCCCTCAAACAGCAGCACGAGCAGCAGGTCCACCAGCCGCATGGTGTCCAGCACGCAGCGCTCATCGCCCTGCAGTGCGCTCTCCATGGAGTCAGGCAGCTCGGAGCGCAGCAGGTCCTGAGCACAGACAACAGTGAATAGCAGTGTGACTTAAGTTCATTCAGGCCCATTAGCAGCTCATTCTCCATCTCTTCTGTCTTTTCTTCAACCCTCCCACCACTAGCCAGCAGGCGCTACCAACTGCATCATCGCTATTCAATGAAAAGCACCCATCTACGAAATTTCATTATTTCAGGAGCGTGAAGAAATGCATTTTCTCAGACTACTTTACAAAATAAACCCAAAACAAAGTAGACACCCTTAGTACACCAAATAGAAACCTATCCTTACACAGCCATCATTAAACGGTTTAATGTTTTAAACAGACTTGTGTGGATTCTTGACAGATATGTTAAACTAGCTATCGAGCTAACAATGTTAAGTTAAGATTAAAATTAACGATATACTGTAATCCAAATAAATGACCATCATGACCAAAACTAGTACAAACAAATACTAATTAAGAGATGACTTCATAAAACATTGTTTCGTTGGTCTATTAGATGTCAAACATCAGTACCGAAGATTGGGCAATCACATCTACAGTGAAAAGCCACAATTGTCAAAAAGTGGACCTATGTGGCTTTCATCAGACAGCGACAATTTAGTGCATATAAAAACCAATTTAATGAAGAAACCTGACCAACAAACAAACCAATATACCCATTTAAATTACTAATCTTACGGGAGATAGATTTTTGACAAAAGGTATTCTGGGAGTACCTGCTATGGCATAATTTCAGCCAAAAGAAAGTCACCACCCACTGAACTACTGGAAATTAACAAAATTAAAACACACTGCAAATGGAACTTTCAGTCATTCAGCTGCAATAGTGCATAATTCATAATGTATAAATCATGTCTAACAAAAATTATCACAATGCAAAAACAGATGAAAGCTTCATTGACAATATTTGGCATAAGTGCCTGGAAAAAAGGTATATTTGTAGACTAGATCCCAACAGCTATGCTGAAGAAAAATTTGAGGAACTACATCATCATGTACCCAAAGTACATTAGTAAAAATCAGAAGTAAGATACATTGGTTACCATATCGGTATCAGCCATTTGTGTCAATCTTGGATAACACTGCAGGCCGATATTTAATATTATATTAAGATTAAGATGTTAAGATTAACAGCACCAGAGCTATAGATATAACTCTGAAAATAATGCAGATGATTACAATAGAAAATCAGCCATTTACTAATAATTCATTGCAAAAAATATACTGGTCACTCTGAAACTGTATTAGGCTGTATGATACATTTAAGAGGAAGGCAATAATCTTGGCGAACATATCTCCAACAGACCTGGCTTTTTAATGGCAGACCATGGGACTCTGTATTTGGTCCACTTTTAATCTCGTTGCTTATGCTGTCAGGAAATCAAATTACCTCCAATCATGGGGTTTACTTCTATAGTAATGCAGAAAAAACAGAGCTGTATATCTGTAGTGCCTGATGATATCAGTACTTTAAACCAATCTAGCATCACTAATTGAATATTTCTAAACTAAGTGAAGAAAAGCAAAAAAAAGAATTAGACTAGGACATCTGGCACCACAGACAGAGGTGTAAGTTGATACACCCTGACAGCATCACTGGTGCCTTCTTCCACTTCTTTCACCACTGCATAGGTGTAAGCTGAGCTGCAGTGTTCTATGTCCTTTCAGTGCTGCTGTGCTCTGTAATCACAAGCAGTTTCCTCCGGGATAATAAAAGTATTCTGAATTTGAATTAAGGCACACAGCATGAGTAAGACCCGACCACATGCTGCGTGATGCAGTGAAGTTGACTCATGTTTTCATCCTCTCTCACCTGGACTACTGTAATGTTTTGTTTACAGAAGTACCAAAGAATATAACAGGATGGAGCAACAATGCTCACATACAAAAAAAAAAGAGGGAGCATGCCACTTCTTACCATAATTACACTGCCTTTCAGTTTAAAGATGATGATTTTTAAATTCTTAGGTTTCAAAAACTCTTAATAGTTTAGTACCTTAATTCATCCCCTTGTCTTAGACTCCAATATCGAGTTTTAAGTTGCCCAAGTTCTGGTCTACTATACATTCCTTTAAAGAAAACCGGTGAAGCAGGTTTTTGTTTTAATGCCCCAGAGATCGGTCAGGCATTAAGTGCTTCTAGGTTAAAAAATGCTCAAATATTTTTATTTTAGTTTTAAAATTAGTACTTTTTTACAATTATCTTTAATAATTTGTCTGTACCTTTTCTTCTTACTCCATTATTTTTTGGAATAAAAATTTGATTTTAAAGAACTTTGCGCTGCATTTGTATCCAGTGAGCAATATCATTATTATTAAGACAATCATATACAACATATAATTCTAATGACGAGTTATAGATATTGATCATACACACACAGTTTGGTTACATTTAGTATTCATTTCTGCAGATCTGTTAAAAATCAATGAATCCAATTAAGTTAGCAATTCAAACATCAACCAGCTATGGTCTAGAGGCCCCATCAAGGGCAGTAAAAAAGCATAAAGCCTTCTGCTCACATGGGTAACCAGTGGGGAGCCTCTGCACAGGGTGGAAAGCAGGCTGACGATGGTAGACACTTGGTTGCTGAGTTTGGAATCAGCAGCAGAGGGTGTGGCACCGGAGGATGTTCTGCCAGGCTTGCATGTGGATGAGGGACCGGAGACAGTCCCCCCTGCCGCGGCCATTCGTGACAGGAGCTCCTCAGTGAGGCCGTGCTTGGCTAGAGGCGCAGGATCCACACCACGGCGTGTGAACCGGTCCGCCAGGGATGCGAAACACCGCAGGGCCCCGTCAGATACCTGCAGGTAAATCATTGCAAGGTGTACTGGAAAAACTCATGCTTTTCACGTACCCATAATCATTGAAATATTCTACAAATGGCTGCTGTGAATGTATTATTCCTCCATATTGTGATAACCAAGAACTGTACGGCACCAAGCAGCACTCCACAGCAGAGCTCCTCACTGGGATCAGTGTCATTTAGGTCGCACCCCTAACCTGATGGTCTTCGTGCTTAAGCAGACTAGACAGTGACTCCACACAGGTTTCCAGGGAGGCATCCTGAGGCTCCATCTTTCCACAGAGGCGAGACACCACAGCCATCGCTGAGTGCAGCGTATCTTTGTGTACCAAGTGACCACTGTCCCGGATGAATGTCAGGACGCAGTTAAGACCCCCTGCCTCAAACACAGCACCAGACTCCCGTGTGCATATCAGCTCCAGCACCTGACAAACATGCAAACACACATGTAAGTATGTTCCACAAACACTTCATGATATATAACTATACCTGGGCAATTTCAAAATACACTCAAAACACTTAATAAAAAATATTGTATTTTTTATTTTGCAGGAAGGAGTTGCCTAGAGTACCTTGACACACTGCTCTGCCAGATCTCGACTGGTCCTGTTGTTGAGCTCTACAACCACCAGGCGGTTGCACAGGGCTTTGATGGCACCATCCACTCCAACAATCCTCCGAGTGCATTCGGCAGATACGTCCAAGTAGTATGTTATGGCGCGGGCTGTGACCTCCAGAACATTGTCTGGGGCACTCTCGTCCAAGAAGATCTTACACAGTGCTGGTAGAAATGTTCTAGGAGGACATCTAAAAAAAAAAAAAAAAAACAGAAAGGACATTTTTTTTGCAGTTCTTACGATTTGAACTAAAATCGGTGCATCGGAAACAACAGCAGTGTTCCTCAGACAGCTCCTGCTCCAATCCCAATCCCTTTTCCTCTCACACTCAGCAACTTGTACCATTTCTAGTAGTATGGGATGGATCACCTAAAAATGTGACTGTCAAGTATAATTTAAGTATAAAGCCTCGGATAAGGCTAAGTATAATTTAAGTATACAAATATTTCAGTTCTAGTGGGGCCCTCTCATAAGTTTGAATAGCATAGGTATATACAAAGGCCACAGACTTTTTTCCCATGCACATGATGTGATGTGACATTTATTTACACTTATTGAGTAGAGGTAAGAGATACAATTTCTGTGCACATTGTGGGATTTAAACTCCCAAACTTTGTGTTGTTTAGAACCAGGACATTATCCGTTTTCTTATGGATTTTTTTTTTTTAATTTACAGACATTAGCGGATGTACTTGCTCCCATAATACAACGTGAAATTCAAATTAAAGGGTAAAACCCCCCTGAAAAATGTATACGGAAAATTCCTTCATATTAACATAGTACATTGAACTCTATTTTTACAGACTTTTCTTACAGTGTAGAAAATCTAAGATGCACTGATGAAACTGATATTTTAGTAGCTCTGGCCTAACAGTAAACATCAGTCTCTTCAAATGCTTTTTTAAATTTTTTTTTGTGTAAGACACCATAATACTAGCAATATAATTAGGCTTTACAAAAATTTACAACAAGTTCTATGGTCAGCTGCTGCAGTTAAAAAATAGCAGTAAAATATACTCATAACCTGAACATCTTACACATGAAATCAGTAAATGCACTGACATGTCAAATCACAACTATCAAGAAAAGGGTTTAACAGAACTAAGACGGGTTTATCCGGAAATAACATTCATATACAAGTATTTTATGCTTAATAAAGAAATGGTTATCAAGGACTATAAATCCCACTACAATGTCGTTTGTGGCTTTAGGCTTTTCGTTGTCTCTGGAAAACTTTTCTACGGTTTTCAAATCCCTGTTTAATGGGGATATTGGCGCTCCGTGTTTTAGTTTTACCATGCATGGGGTGACCGGTTGACGCGGTTTAAAAGTGCATGTCTACATCTGTAAACAAAAGTTTGTGTTCCGCGGAGCTCTCTTTAGCGGAGCATTTCTGCATTCCCATTGGGTTGCAAACAGCAATGGCACTGCAGTCCGCTGCCACCCAGAAAAACATCCAAACTGGCGAAAACATGTAGAGAGTGTGCTGGCGGTCATCTCCAGTCACTGCCTGTTTTAAAAGGCGTTACCTGCCAGCAAGCAATTTCACAAATTCTATTAGCCTACTTTAACGGATCTATTTATCAGATTCAAATTATTTATTGGAGCAATAAAAATTATTTTACCTCATATCGGCCGATAGTTTATCAGTCTGATAAATATCGTGCATCCCTAATAAAAACTAATAAAAACTAATCAGCGAGCACTAAAATATATGACAAACAAACTATTGCAACACAACGGCTTTTTTGGCGTGACAGAAACTCTGGACTGTCCCATTGTTTTCATGATGGGTGAGCGGTATGCTAATGCGATGGCCCATTAACAAAAACCAAAGGTGTGACAGACTGAAGTATGTTGCTGCTGGCGGATAATGGAAGTTGAAAATATGCTAGCGGTGTTAATGCTTCAGCATAGCAAGACATTTTGGACAATTCTATGCTACCAACTTTATGGGAGCAGTTTTGTGCACTGTGCTATAGTGCACAAAGCAAGGTCCATAAAGGTATGGCGGAGTGAGTTTGGTGTGGAAGAACTTGACTGGCCCACACAGAGCCGTGACTTCAACACGATCAAACACCTTCTGGATGAACTAGAACACAGATTACGAGCCAAGGATTCACATTCAACATCAGTGCAGGACCTCACAAACGCTGTTCTTGATGAATGGGCAAAATTTCCCACACATTCACTCCAAAATCTTTTGGAAAGCCTTCTCTGACAGCTGTTATTGCTGCAAAGGGGGGACCAACTTCATTTTGATGCCAATGGATTTAGAATGGAATGCCATAAAAGTTCGTGTAGTTGCAATGGCTAGGTGTCCTGATATTATATTATATTATATTATATATATACACACATTATATAATATGTATTTTACAGTATCAATACCAACAGTACCAATAGTATCATGATTAATAATAATCCATCCATCCATTTTCCAACCCGCTTATCCATTCAGGGTCGCGGGTGGGATCCGGAGCCTATCCCGGAAGCTACGGGCACGAGGGAGGGAACAACCCAGGATGGGGGGCCAGCCCATCGCAGAGCACACTCACACACCATTCACTCACACATGCACACCTAC
>JAODKL010000027.1:6802390-6818094 GCA_026780765.1 Petrocephalus schoutedeni | reverse complement strand
CCACACACATGGAACTGGGCAGGATTCGAACCCCGGTCCCAGAGGTGTGAGGCGACAGTGCTAACCACCGCACCACCCCGATTAATATTATTATTATTAATTATTATTATTGTATATAGGATAATAATAATAGAAAAATATATTAAAAGTTTGCAGTGCTGTAAAAGCACAGAACAAGAGGGTAAAAGAAAAATATGCTTGAATACATAGCCTATCAACTCATGAGGGCATGCTGACACAGTCAACCAACTACATGTGACTACGGGCTACAGCCACATTTACAGGAAAAAAAATGAGTCAAAAGTAGTAGTGTATGTAGTGCGTGTTAATACGAAGGAAATTTCCATAAACATTTTCACAGGTGTTTTACCCTTTAATTTGAATTTCACGTTGCACTGCGGGAGCAAGTACGCCCGCTACTGTCTGTAAATTTAACAAAAAAAAAAAAATTAATTCGTAAGAAAGCTGATAACGTCCTGGCAGAAAATTACCAGTACATTATATGTTTCTTACAGATTTTTTTTTTTAGTGTAGAGCTAGTTGAAGGCTCGCTATCATTACGCTAGTTCCTGACTGTTCAGTAGGCTATTCTCGTTCTTTCAAAGCAACACTTCATAGCAAACCAGTTAAATATATATGTCTTTGAAAGATCAGCGCCTGACAGATTTGCGCCTGACAGATATAAATAAAATAAAAACAAAAGCCGGATTTCCAACGGTGGCAAATTAGAAGTTATGCAAAAGTACAGGGAAAAGAGAGAGAAACAGGCGAGCAAAACCCGAGCAGATGGATTTATTTTTGTTTATTAAGTTACATTAAATGCATTAATGAATACCTTTTTCTGCATGTCTACACATTTCTGCATTGTAAATTCGATTGAATAACCAATATATTTCTGTCTTTTTGCTGGTACCGACGGTGAAACTTACCAGTGTTAGACAGATTAAATAATGAATTATAAACACGTCGCGGGCTGTATAAATATAATTATAAATCGACTGTCAGTCAAATCTATGATGCTAGATCAACTGATCATGATCGTATCCAGTCACAGAATTCTCTTCTCGGGATGAGTTCATTTTCTTCATTTACTGCCATAAACGGCATGTTGCGGTTAAGGTACAGTCAGAAGTATCTTAAGTTATTCTCCTCACTTCAGTTCTTAAAAGTCTTTTGTACAACCACTAAGGGAACTTTAAGAGATTCCATAAGTATAAGACCAAGATAAGGAGAAAAACGAATACTTACGTGAACATTTTAAGGAAACCTTAAGAAGGACATTTAAGGAGATTTTGTGTGAAAATCTTAACTCAAGCTGCTTTGTGCAACAGGCCCCAGAATTTAAGCTGATCTGTTCTCTCCCAGGACTCTTATGAAAGTTCTGGTTGGGGTCTGGCACAGGCGGCAGCATGGGTCACGTGTTCAACAACAACTGGGCTGCCCGAAGAAGTGCCCGTCTGTAAATCGGCGTACTATACTCGGATATCAGCCGATGTGATACACAAGAAAAAATGCCAAATATCGGTCCAATATAACGGCGGAAACAAGAACAAGACTTTCCTACAGTTAAGGAAAAAAAATTTATAAAATGTAAGGTACAGGATTGAATGGAGTCAGTAACGTGTAGTTATTAAAGAGAAGAAAGATTAACTCACGTTTCAAAGCACCGGTCCACATTATCAGACATAAGCAACAGCATGCAGAGTTGTTCCAGGGCAATCAGCTGCATGTCCCTCTCATCCCCCTGGCCCATCTGGAGCCACTCCAGCAAGGTGTCCGGATCCACGTCTGCCATGCTGACTGGCTGTACTCCAAATCTGGCCAAAATCTAATCACAGCTCAAGCTGGGGACAAAAAAAATCAAGACATTCACTGGTTCTCCCGCAGTGTCATGTAGACAATACCTAGAAAAAAGAAAATGAAAAAGGTCAAACCCAAACCAGGCAAAAAAGATGTAGTTTGTACACAGACCTGTAAGGCTAACCACGATTTAATCTTAAATTCAAAGAATATAAAATTTAAAGAACATCAATTTTCAAAATGTATTTGCAGAATTAAGATAATTCAAATAGAACAAATTGTCTTTAAACCTTATTGCTTACTATGAATAAGCATAGTATCTCTAATCAAAAATAAGTACATTAAAACCAGAGAACTAACATGGCACACCCCTGTGTAATTTGATTAGTCGAGTAAATTTGAAAAGCCCGACATCTCCTTTATCCTTTGCCTCTGAAAAATTAGCAACAGTATGCTCCACTTTAAAGAGATTTTTATGATATTCTGAAAAATAAAACAACAAACAAATCAAAATTTTCCATGTAGTTCTAAACACAGACATTTTGGTACCTATGGTGTACTCTAATACTGAGTATACCGTTCTTTAGGGCACATAAAATTGCGCAAGCTTTATTTTCTATTGACAGGTAGGGCTGCTCGATTATGGAAAAAATCATAATCATGATTATTTTTGGTCAATATTGAAATCACGATTTAACAATTACTCATATTGCTCATTGATTCTGGAAACACAGTATTTAGTGCACATAAAGAAGCAAACATGAAATTTTCACTGACACATTCCTGTTGAACTTTCCCTTAAAATAACTAAGTATAAATTTTCAAATATTATATAAAATAGCAAAGACAAGTAAATAAAAATCAGCAATGTAGTGCAGTTCCACAAACTCTTGAAACAGAAAAAGTACTAAATTAAAAATAAAATATAAAACTATAAATAAAACGTGAAAAATATAAACATTTATTATTAAATAACTAAGCTGCACTACAGAGTGCGTCTGTGTTGCGAAGGACGTCGATGCAGGTTTGCTACTTTGCCTTTTCTGTTTCTGTATTAGATGGTTGTAAATCACTCTGTTTTAATTTTTGGTGCTTAAAGACAATCGCCGTGTTGCTGAATGGCACAGACACCACCGAGTAGAAAAGCTTGCACATGTTATTGATCCATGTCTGTGTCTTAAAATCCAAATTGTTCCCGCACCAGTGAATTTACTTTACTTTTCTGGCTGACTAAACGCTGCTGCTGCTCCTCTCTTTCCTTCGGCAATCTTTACTCGAGCTAACCACCACCAGAATACACGTTCGGAAGGGGCGGAAGTCGCATCATTCGGAACGCAAGGCAAAATAAGAGCTTAATGCGGGAAAATTATTTTAATAATCGTTTTTTGTCAATTACATTGTTTTTGTGATCGTTTGGAGGCAAAATAGAAATCGAAATAAAAATCTGATTAATTGCACAGCCTTATTAACAGGTAGCTATTCTATTAAATATTTGGAAAGACATACTGTGAGATTTTCAGCCACACCAAATCATGAAGCATGAGAATTCAGTGACCACTGTAAATTAAGCCAGGTTCTTAAAAACTGTAGCATTAAGCTGCAATGGTTAAAAGGGAGGTATATGGTAAATATTGCAAAACTAGCAATTCATGGGCAAATATAATCTACAGTCTTCTGCAATGATACCTAGAATCAACTCTAAAATGGAGATTTGTGTTTGAAGTCTACAGCCACATATACTTTGTGCGTTTGTGGCCAACTTATATAATTTGCCAAGTTTAAAGTGGAAAATGACCCAGGTAGGGTACTTGCATTTTAGACAATTCTTGTGAATCTTTACTAAAACATCAATGCTTTTATATGACAATTTCTTACAGTAATAAGTCATAAAAAAAGTAGCAGAAAGTGAGAAAGGAGATTGGCCCAAAGATTGTGTATAAATGGCTTTTCTACCCTCTCTGATGAGACTGAAAAGAAATATGACTGATTCTGGCTGAGGAAATCTGGAAATACCAGCATTTATGTGATGCCTCGCTACATGATTCCTAGATGGCTGCAAACTGAAGAAATAATTCTAACTGCAACACCATATATTTGTCGATGCTCTAGTGTTATTAGTTTTGATTTTTAATTTAGTTTTTGTATTATTTCAGAATCAGATCTTTATCATCCTGAAGGGAATTGCTTGTTAGAGTGCACATTAAGCTACCACTAACGACAATATTTCTATCGATTAATCGATCTATAACTATTTTATGGATTAATCAATTCATTTTCCTCCAGATTTATTTGTTATTATTTGTTTATTTTGACAACAAACTGTCCTTGGAGGGGTTTAGATAATGGATTCCAGCTTTTTGGCACTATGCAGACATTACTCATGCACACAATTAAATAAGCAGAGTAGTAGTACATCTAAAATATTAATGGGATGAGTATTGCGAAGCCCAAAAGTTTACGTTCAGCATATCCTTATGTTTAATACATTTGGTTAGCGGAGCACACCACATGCTACTCTCCAGTCACAATTTTTTTTCCTTTATCGATTCAGTTTTAGTTTACGATTATAACAATGGTCTCAAAAAGCCCAAAGCTCACAAACGCACACTGGCACCATCAATCAACATAGAATAAGCCCAGATTCTAGCCTCAACATTTTCTCAAATATTTATTCAATGGAACTTTTAAAGATAGCAGGTAGACAACTTGGGTATATTAGCGTTGGCTTTAATAATGTGTGTACTAGCAGCTACAATGACAAAATATATTAATTAATATACATTAATAAGCTCTCCATGCTAATGGAAATTTAAACAAGACGACAACACTTCCGGTGGTTATGCCTACTCTGGTGGGTACAACATTTGTTATAATGAATTGCAGCATTTTAGAAATCAAAAATGTGTAATTTCATAGAAATAAACAATTTGCATATTTAAAATATTCACATTGATGCATTTTCATTGTGATAAAGTATGTTAAACTACTCGCGGCAGCCCTAGTGCACATTACCATAACCACACAAAAACAGTACACAGAATCACCTAGAACAATCACTATCCATTCAGTTTCTGAAACCGCTTATCCTTCCTGGCCGGAACAATATCAGAATAAATAAATATGACATCTAGAGAAAATAAATAAGTAGGTGGTTATAGCAAGAAGTATGGTAAATACTGAAAGTGTTCTTCTGTCAAACCCTGACATTGCAAAGCTGGTGAAAGGAATTGTTCATGATTGACTGAAGACTGGACAGCATCCTCTTCCATGCCAGTCTCATTAGTGTGCAACTTCGTCCCTAGCACCAACCCACCCTCCCTGATCAGCTTGAGCTTGTTGGCATCCACCCCCTTCACACTGCTGCCCCACCACACAGCATCTTTAGAGAAGACAGCACTGCCTATCACAGATTTGTAGAAAATCACACTTTGAAAGACCTGAGCCTCTGCAGAAAACTTGTTCTGGCCTTTATTGTAAAGGGCAGTGCAGATCCTAAACCAGTGCAGTTTGCTGTAACGGTAGAAACCCATGTATCTGCAGCCCTGTACAATCTCCACATTGCCCAGAAGGAGCTTCCACCTTCATGGCTGAAGATTACTTCCAAGCAAGGACTGGCTACTGAAGGTGCTGGAGAAATCAAAAAGCATGATCCTCACAGTACCTACTGGCTTGTCCAGGTGGAACAGACAGTGAGGCAGGTAGATGATGGCATCGGCCATACCACCTGGTAGACAACATAACCCAGGGACAGACCATCACCTGGACCAGTCTCTGGAAAGTCTTCATGATATGTGAGGTCAGTGCCACTCACCTATAATAAGATTGAGAACTGGGACGTGCCTTCTTAGCTAAAAGGGACTAGACAGGAGGTCTTCCCACAGCGTCGGAACCCTCTTCAAACAAACTTTTGATTAAAGATGCTCTAATGTACTCTACAAGGCTGTGACTTGACCAGAATGCTTTATTTTTCTCATTCAGAATAGCCTTGATGTCTTTGGTGATCAATGGTTTATTACTGGGTGAAGTCGTGTACAGAGTTTGTCAACATGGAACTTGATATAGTCCATCACACTGTCCATGAGCCCATCAATATCCTCACCATGTGGCTCACAGAGAGCTTCCCAGTCAGTTGTTTCAAAGCAGCCCTGAGGAACTGCAGTGGTCTCATCTGACCACCTCCTTACAGTCTCCATTGTGACTGTTTGCCTTCACACCACAGCCTTGTATTGTGGGTGAAAATCCACTAGGTTGTGATCTGATCTTCCGTGGGATGGAATGGCAGTGGAACTATATGCCTCTTTGATACTGGTGTACATCAGGTCAAGCATCAACTTCTCTCTAGGAGTTGTGCAGGGTCACGTGGTTGAAGTACCCTGATACCAAAATTATGAAGGCTGCATGGAGGCATCAGGATTAGGGCTGTAACTAACGATTATTTTGATAATCAATTAATCGGTAGATTATTCTTTTCAATTAATCGATGAATCAGATAAAGAGGGAATTTTTATTTCCACTGATTTATTCAGAAATAAAACACTATCTAAATTGACGGAGCAAAAAAGTGCACACAGAAAAATGCAAATCAAAAAACCCTTTAACAGAATTTGTTTCAACATTAACACTTGTCTTCTATATTTACAGTAATACACAAAAGTGATCTTGCATGGCACTATCACGTACACAGTTACTTTCATCCCTGTCTAAATGCAATTCATCCTACCTCACTCACATGGGGAAAGATGGGACTGTCTGGTCAGGTAGGTGTGCACCCCTGACTACCTAACAGGGCCATTGAAATAAGAACAGGGCAAACAGAGAATGGGTTGGGGAATAGGTTTCGTTTCAGCAGATGGCGTGTGCGTGTGTATGTGCGATTGTGTGCACGGGTGCACGTGTATGTGCGACCGGGTGAGCATGCCCGCCGCTCCTGACAGGCTACTCCATCACAGTGCAGTGTCTTCACTCTGACCTTATGTCAAAGTAAAGTTTCTATGCAGCAGATTTAAACACCGACTAAGTGCTATACAAAATAACATTAAACTGAAATGAGTAAAATGCATTCACCCACCATTTTTCACATTTTTGTAATGTGAAGTGCTCCTACACTTTTGACGACTTTTGGTGGAGCCGTTTTCTCCACCTCTGTCATGTTTCATTTGTTTAATTTTCTTTGGAAAATACCAACTCCGCTCTTCCTCCACCACGCCTTTGGCTGCACTCTGTTTAGCTCCATTTGCAGGTGAAGTTAACTTTTCCGTGACATAGCGAGTTACACTATGTCAATAGCATGACACAACAAATCAATAATTAAATTTGTTGCCAACACTTTTAATAATTGATTTTTATCGATTCGTTGTTGGAGCCCTAATCAGGATGCCTCGTCTGGAGTTGTATGACGGTTGCACCGTCATTGCTTTTGCTGAGGGAGGAACATAAGTAATAACAATGGTGCATGAAAGCTCTCTGGTTAAATAATATACATGGAGCTCCACTGCTATTAGCTCTATATCCAGGGTAAAGACACTATCCTTGTTTCCTTGGTGTGGCCAGGGTAACACCATTGGTCGTTAACAAAAACGGCATGCCCTCCGCCTCTCCGCTTTCAGAGCAATTTCTGTCTGCCCAAACACACTGAAAATCACATACCCAGAGCAGAACTGTGAATAAGCTTCTGCAGTCATGTCTCAGTGAAGCTAGGGGTGTGCGGTATAAGCGGTTTAAACGGTATGCGGTATACATTTGGCCAACATTTGATTATACCGACGTACCACGGTAGTGGTTGTTGATAATCCGAGCCTGTGAGCGGAGCGGTGAGAATTTCTGCTCCTCGCCACCGAGGCTTTCTCTGCCTGTTCCTCCGCTCCATACCGCTCTGCACTCCATTAAAATTCACCCCGCTCCAGTCAAATCGCTCCATGCTCATTCTGATTTGGGCATGCGTCAGACTCACAGTGTGAGCATTATCAGAGTAAACACTGCTCCATGCTGTCAACTTTATCCTTATGCCTGTAGCAAGAGTCCACATCAATAAACAGATGTTTTTCAAAAAGTGTCTTTTTATTAATTATCATTAAGAAATCCTACCTCAATTAAAGACGTTCATAATTGTTTTTAAATGTTTCCCATTAAGTATGATTATGAAATCGTTCCTCAAATAACATTCAGAAGTGTGTTTTTATTGATTAATAAATCATTTACATTTAGCTTGATGGCACAATCGACATGTTTCATTAGACAATGTATATTTAGCTCGGCAGCAATACTGGTATGTTTTTTATCCATTATAACCGACATGTTTTATGAGATTATTGACATGTCTTGTTGATTATAACCGTATATTTAGCTTGAAAGTGACATGGTTTATTGGGTATAACGTAGGCTATATAAAATACGAATACAAATTACGTATTTAGCCGGCATGAACTAAGTAACTATTACCTTGAGAAATGTACAACTTTACTTTACCGATATGCATTTAATTGCAGTTGCAGAACTAGTTCGATAAAACAATTTACATTTTCAGGCACATGCAGACTAAAGCAGTAGCCATGAAGTTGAAGTTGTAAGGTGTGTAATGCCGATGTGATAATCAACAAAACCTTGATAGTTAAAAAACATCGGCAAAGACCCAAATGTACTTCAATAATGTAATAAAATTGAATCTAATGTACATATAATTAATCAAATAAAATTTCAGTTATAGTCGATAAAACTTTGGCTATGGATCTAAGAATACATGAATAATGTAATGAAATGTCCGCAGCACTATCAAGCTAAATGTAAACGATTTCTTAACTGGAGCAAATTGCTGCAAAGACTGGTACAATGTCCATAATATGGACATGGTTTGGATTTAAGGTCTCAGATAATGAGCAGAAAAACATGATCTGCAAAATATGCCGGGCAACAGTGATTGCAATGAGAGGTAACATGAGCAATCTGTTTTAAATAAATATGCACATCAGATGGTCTTCATGCAAATAGGGATGGAGTCATGCAACTAGTCTAATTTTGTTAGTTTTATCGCTTTTGGTTCTGTGTCTTAATTGTTTTCTGCGTACCTACAGTTTAAGCAATTTCTTCTATCCTTCTCCTCCTCTCCAGGGGTATGTCCAAAGGTTTGTTTTTGTTGTTCACTACATTAGCGCCAAGTGTTCACACGTGTACACAATAATGCAATCACCATTTCCAGAAGCCTTAGCATTCAGACTACACAAAACAACTCCCTCAGATTTCACAGTTAGAGAGGGCACCACTCCCTAAGCTAGATAAAAGACGACAAAAAAAAGAACACAATAAATGTACTCATCTGAAATCCAGTTAAGTTTTAGTTTGTTTATGATGAGTTTTATTGGTTTTATTTTATCTATTTAGTTTTTAATAGTGCTGGGCATAATGACCAAAGATTTGTATCACAGTATTTTTTAAGATTCTGGCAGTTTCACAGTATATCATGGTTATGTCAATATAATACGTTTACAAGTGTTTATGAAAAGGTGTGTTTTTAGTAAAAAATAAATATATATATATATATATATATATATACACATTTAGCCTGACAACATGTTTTATTGATTATTACCATATATTTAGCTTTATATTGACACAATAATTAAGCCAGTATGTTTAATTATCATTATGATAAGTTATAAAAGTAGAGATTTCACTTTACCAATATGCATTTAAATGGAAACCTAACTATATTACACAATGCAAATTTTCAGGCACAGAATGAAGCAGTAGTTATAAATACTATAATGTAGAACAGTTTTATATGCAGACATTTGTACCTGTTAGTAATAACGGTACACAGTTAACAGGGATCTCCTCCAATAGACTCTGCACAGCGATCCATAACACCTCAAGTAGCGAACAATATTAAATATTCTGCCTACTGAATTGACACAGCTGTTTCAGCTATGATACAGTATGACGGTACATGAAAAAAAATAGTAATTTTATTTCTAGGAATACAGAACGTTGTAGGACTATGGAGTGCTGCTGGCTATTTCTACGGCTCAAGCACATTGCAAAGATCAATGACGCATTTAGCTAAAGTAGCTTCACTCTAGGTAGCTTTCAATTAGTTGCAGATATTTTATTTTTGTATCTTATTTTGGTCTACAGAAATGTTTTAGTTATTGATAATAATGCTGTGTTAGTTTAGGCAAAATTCAAAGCAAAAAAACACTATTGCTTGGGTGCTATGGCATGTATGAACCAGGCTTTACATAGCACAATATAACCTTAATCTTGTTTTGTACATCTGTAATAGGAAGCTGCAATTTAAACTACAATCAATAGTAATAATAATAATAATAATAATTATTATTATTATTATTTCTCATGATTCAAACATGTTCTGTATCTTTAAGTACTGAATAAAACAAAAGCATCTTTCTTATAGCCAAAAGGAACTGGGTGGAGGTGGAATACTGAACAAAGACACGGTCATGAGCCAAGAAATCACTAATTGTATGTAAACACCTCAACTACTGTCATGATTTAGTGCTGACTGTTCTGGATATACACATTATGTATATATATCTCAGTGGGCATATGACCATGTGCCAATAAGAGAAACACATAAGGAACATGAGGACCTTTCAATTCAGTGATTAAACAAAAATAAATAGCAACTAGGATGATCTGACCAAACCATGTACATTCTAGAAATCAGCATTTATACCATAAAACCCATATGAACTCAAGTGTCTGAAAAATGGGAAATGGTACATAATTTCCCTGTTCAAATCAAATCTAATTACAATATCAGAAGCTATTATAAGCACAAAATTTTTTCCACAACATTCTTTCACTTGGGAGTAATGTAGGAGTGCAGAAACAGTATCTGCTAAAGATCTCAAAATATCCTGAAATTATCTGGTTCAATTTGAGATTGATTAACATGCAAACCCTGCATCTTATCATGAATTCACTACTGGCAGCCTGATGTACATGAAATGTACTTTTGCAAACACAAAATTTACAAAGTTTGAAACTGAATGTTTTTCCATTTAACAAAAGTAATAAGGAAGGCAAAAACCTCTGGATACAAGAATGAAATAATTGCCATCTTGATATTTAAAAGGTCTGGGTATTATATCAAAAGGCAAAAGTTAAGGGTAGATGTTCACATTTGACACGTCATTTTTAAAAACAGCCATAGCTTTATCCACAAATCCCAATTTTTCTTATTATGCTTCTAGTTTTCAATTAGGCTTCACTGACAAAACATTCTTTACCCGTTTCAGGCAAGAACACAATAACCAAATACACTAATACACACTGCACTAGTTCCGACTAAAATTTATAAGGACAGTAAGCCGAAAAAAAAATTATTATTGGCGGCGACACTACTAAATATACAAGTTTAACTTTTTTGGCAGCGTAGGC
This sequence comes from Petrocephalus schoutedeni, assembly GCA_026780765.1. Classification (NCBI taxonomy): domain Eukaryota; kingdom Metazoa; phylum Chordata; class Actinopteri; order Osteoglossiformes; family Mormyridae; genus Petrocephalus; species Petrocephalus schoutedeni. The sequence continues at coordinate 6,806,898 of JAODKL010000027.1, read as the reverse complement.
CGCTGTCATCGAAGGCTCAGGTTTAGCCACACTACAGGGTGCTACATGGTTATCATCATTAGCTACCACGTCTCACCGTTACGACAAACAGAAGAACTAATACAATTAAAACAAAAAAACTATCGAGGTAGAAATATGACCGCATCTCGTTATCTGTACCGTTCCTATGCATTCGAAATGTTGAATTACGCAAGACAGACCTAATGTATTGTACTCAAACCGTGAACAGCGGTCGCCAATTAACTGGTCAGACAACTAGTCAACGTGTTGGCCTGCCTGTAGTTCAAAAACATAATACGGCTTCATTGCTTGCGAGTTACTTAAAAAATAAGAGCAACTAAAAACACACGAAAAGTTTAATAAATTAATTCACTGTAGCTGGACGTGGCTAGCTGGCTCGGCACACTTTGGCAGCCATGGTCTTTTTCATTTTGTAGCTTCACTTTAACAGACTCAAACCAAACTATCATCTTCGTTAGACTTAGTTAGTAACCTAACGAGTTACCTACCACTTCCATCACAGTCTAGTTATCTACGTCAGAGATGACCACCTAGCTATATGGAATGGCTAATGTAAGAAAGCTAGCTTATTAGCTAAAACCACTTTTCCGACATTATTAATATTTTTACTTAGGTTCTTACTATATTCATAGAGTAACGACAACAATACCACAGAGTAACATATAGTGGGCCAGATTAATGCTGTAGGTTGGTGAGAAAATATGTAGCTACGATGTTTCTGCGAATACGGCCTGGTATTTTCTCACGACCGAGAGGGCAAAGTTAGAGAGGAGCCGAGGGCCCGAATACTTGCAGCGGCAGCGCGACGCAGGAAACCTACGCAGTGAGCCCGGATTCCCCTCCCTCCCCCGCCCCAACACGGCGAATAAACACTCACCGTTTGGTGGAAGATCGAGGAAAAGGGGGTAAAATTATATATATGCACGACGCCCAAACGGAACAATAATCTAAGCGAAAATAAATACTACTTCATTGTCCTTCAGTGAGATGTAAAGGTCATGGTGAGCGAATGGTTCCAGGCGAAACGGACAGCTGTCGACGGGAACTGATCCGCGCTTCCCCGTCGTACGCATCACGAGGCTGGGGCTCGCGCAGCGCTCTATCGAGGCGCCGGCCGACCTACTGCACTGCGCCTACGCAGGGGGCGCTGCAGAGCACCTCTGTACTTGCTGCCGGGCGTTCCGAGTTACCTATCGGTAAACTATGCTCCAAAATACAGCTCTTTTTTGAATAATCGTATATGGTATAATAGTGTATGTTAATTATCCTCAAATTAAACGAATTTATTACATAGGTTACAAACCCGACGTCTAAACATATATTCAGAACTGGCCAGGTGTAATTGAGATTTACTTTTACCAGCATAAAATTTACTTGTAAGTGCTTCACAAAAAGACACCTATCTCTTAGAATAATATGATAGGATTTTCATATTCTTTCTTTTTTGAAAGAAACTGGTCCCTAGAGAAGACTTTAATAGTCAGGATATTTGATTCGTATATATAAAGCTGCTACATTATTGTCAATCTAATTTTTTCTACTCTGCTAAAACGTCCATTACACAATTACGTTTGTATACGTAGTATATTTTTGGACATGATGTTATTTATTTTTATATGCAAAACTGCCAGAAATAAGAATGCTTATTTTCCAGTATCAAAATTTTGTTCAACATATGCTCTATACTAAATAAAATTTTATATAATGGGTACTGTAATGTTTATTGTCAAGTGCCCCCAGGAAGATCTTCAGTATTATCTTTCCATAAACCTGGGATTATACGAATTTGACAAAATCACAAAATGGCCTAATGGTTATGGAAGCATTCTTATAATTAAAAGGTTGCTGAAGCTTAATATTAGCTGCCCACTGCAATGTCATGATGTCACATATGGGTTAGTGAAAACGCTTCCTTGTTGTGTACTGTGGTGTCAACAATGAAAATTAACAATAAGAAAGTTAGTGGAATTGAGTGTCTTTATTTTGTAAAACTTAAAAAACTTAAAAGACAACCAGCTGTCTCTAGATGCTGTGTTTAGCAGCAAAATTAAATGGAAGTCTTTCAGTTTCACTAAGGTCTTTAATTTTGCCCATTCTCAGTCTTTTAACTGTTCATCCTGGTCAGGGTTATGAGTGGGCCTGAAACCTGATTTCCCACCCCACCCCAGGCAGTAACTTTTCAAGGCTTCATCCATGGTGCCAAGAATTTGCTAGGAACAAACACACAGAAACTTACTATTGGAAATTTAAAGATGCCAGTTGGCCCAAGTGCATGTCTTTAGACTGCGGTGATAAACTTTCATGTAAACTAATGAGTCTCACTGACTTGGCTTCATGTCCGACATACAATTCCAGTGAAAGACGGCATAGTTTACATGACATACAATTATTTTTAGGACAACATGCTTAGGTTCTAGAGGTGCAAAACAGGTTACAATTTAAATACCTGTAACAATGTGATTGGCCCAATTAAATAACCACTTGTGATGTTTTGTACTTGTCAGCATTCTCATTATAGACACATAATATTGATTGAAAAAAATCATTAGTTCTTAATGTGATTGCATAGTTTCGATTATAGGCCAATGTATCATCCATCCATCCATTTTCCAGCCCGCATTCTCCCGCCAATGTATCAATATGTGAAATGTTTTTGTCATGTATGCATTGGCTTGTGAATTACTCATATACATATTAATTTAGACACAATAAAATATTCTATACTGAAGACAAATATGAGATGGCATTTTGCCTTGTGGGCAGCACTGTCTCCTTCCACCTCCAGGTGAAGGGTTCAATCCAACCTCTGTGCTGTGTGCCATTTGCATCTTCCCCCTGCATCACACAGGTTTCCTTCTGCAGGACAAAGGCATGCAGTTAGGCTAATTGGTGCATCTAAATTGCCCGTAGTGTGTGTATGGCCTGCAATGGACCATCTCTATTTAGCCATCGTTTCATTTTTATTGCTTTTCTGAAAAAAAATCACATTTATTTATTTTCAGACGTAGATATAGGGACTGTTTTAATAAGATTATCTAGACAAATATGTGTATGTGTGTACAACAGACTGACATCCCGTGCAGGCTACAGGCCTTGTGCACCATGTCGCCTCACCTTGCTGTGCTAAGCAGTTGAAAGATAAATGGATGACAGTAAATGTACTACAACTATGGCATAGCAACTTTAAATTTTTAATTATGTAAGGGAAATCATTTATAAGTGTTCACTGTAAGTAAACACAGAAAGCACAGAAATGGATAAAAGTAGCCTTTATTTTAACAAGTATACTTTTAGAAATTGCTAAAATTTTGCTATGCATGTTAATATGTACAATATACAGTGTTCTGTACAAAATACTTCAACATTTTATGTACTTCTCACAGCAATCAAAGCACCAAAAGAATCACAAGTGATTAAAACAGGCATTAGCTTTTAAATCTCAAACAGAAGCTGTATATATAGGACACTACTTTTTGCCACCAATTGCCATTATATTATTTCTGCAATACCTTGGAGAAAAACCTATGCTCACTTATCACTCATGTGACTGGACAATCAACAGAAATTTACTGAAAACAATGGTAAGGTTTGATAACAGTTTGTTGAAAGAGTTATTTTACTTGTAAACAGTTAAGTAATGAGTAAAGTAATGTACAAACTCAGATCAAATACTAAATCTTGACTGATGAAAAAAATATTACAGAATGAGTTAGACTTATATGTAACCTTAGACTTAACCTTAACTAAGTACAGAACACAACTTCATACTTACACGTTACCCTTGAGTGAAAATCAGTGAGTAAGAATTAACAGCATTAACATCACTGTGACGCCCACCCACAATACTTAGTGTATATTATAATCATAATGAATACAAGCCATTTGTTATTGTACAATCTTCCTTCATATTTCATTGTCATAAATTCAGAGAGCTTTATTATTTGGGCCTACTATTTACGGCATCATGCCTGCTGGCTGGCTTGAAATACAGTTTGGAAATTAAAATGATCATTAACAGGAGCTCAGAAATGGCATGATGCCACAGTCACTGCTAACACCAATCTGAGAGCGCATGCAGAGATACAAACCTAACTTTAAGGCTAGCTCTCCATCCAGGCTTCTCATTTTTGTAGAGCACAATTTATGCTTTGCCCTTTACTGCCAGGCAGGTATACCAGAACACATTGCTTTGCCCAAAGTTTTTACATATAGCTTATGACTTTATTCCCACTAAACAACAGTATTTGAGCTACTGTTCATGAATACTGAAAATGCTCTGCTGCTAATATTGCAAAGTGTAGCATCACTCTGTGTACTGGTTCAGTTTCCACTAAGATTCCCCATATTGAAAAGGCTTCACACGACTCCAGTTAGCACTGACTCCCCGCACCCCCAAGCTACAATAAGGCCTAAGTTATAATTCTCAGATCACAGGAAGCTGGTCTTCAGCTGGATGGTGGGAGAGTTTTTGAAGAGGGCTGGATATA
>JAODKL010000027.1:6756667-6769525 GCA_026780765.1 Petrocephalus schoutedeni | reverse complement strand
CTGATGTTTATGTGTATTGCATATTTTCTTTGTACAGTGTCCTTGGGTGTTCTGAAAGGCGCTTTTAAATAAAATGTTATTATTGTATTATTGTATGTAAAATGTATTATTATTATTAGAGTTGCATTCAGATGAGTTGTTTAAAAAAGCAACTAAAGACATTTTCGGTTCAAACAGGCATTTGAATTGCGTTGAGTAATCTTTAGCTTGTAATCTACTGATTTTTACTATTTTTGTTTTTATTTTGTTTGTTTTACTGTTTTTGTTAATTTACTTTTCCTTGTTTTGTTCTATCTAGTACTTTTAAGTATTTTAGCTTTGTGACCTTTGTGACGCTTTAAAAAAATAAATACTGACTTCTTGTAGCACAAAACATATCAAACTTGTTAATTCAGACAGTAATGACCTGTCAGCTAAAGCAGAAAATATAGATACAGAATAAAATAGAATTAGAAAAAGAGACAAATGCAAATTACCATTAACAAACACTACAAAATCACCATGAATGGCTTTCACATGGAAAAAGTCTGACCAACAAATGGGCATTTCCCATTTGCACTCATACACAAGCAAGACTCCAGGCTAGTGAGCCAGACATAGCAGTGTGTGTATTGTATTGCTGTGTTCTGTACTTACACAGTGGCAGGGTACCAGGCTAGAGAGGTGGACATGATAATTTGTGCAATGTTTGTATTGTACATATTGCTGTGTTTTGCACTCTCACAGAGACCGGATTCTAGGCTGGTGAGGTTGGCGTGGCAATGTGTGTATTGTAAGTATTTTCTATTTTCTGTACTCACACAGAGGCAGGACTATAGGCTTGTGAGGTCGATATGGTATTGTGTAATGTGTGCATTGTGTGTATTGCTGTGTTTGGTGCTCACACAGACACAGGGCATCAGGCTGGTTAGGTCAATGTAGCGTGGGATATGGTAATGTGTATAATTTGTGCATTTCTGTGTTCTGTACTCACACAGAGGCAAGACTCCAGGCTGGTGAGGCTGGTGAGGTCGATGTGGTAAATGTGTATATTGCTGTGTTCGGTACTGACACAGAGGCAGGACTTCAGGCTGGCAAACTCAATGTGGTAATTTGTGTAATGTTTTTATTGCTGTGTGCTGTTCTTACACAGAGGCAGGGCACCAGGCTAGTGAGGTCGACATAGTAATGTGTGTATTGTATGTATTGCTGTGTTTTGCACTCACACAGAGGCAGGACTCTAGTCTGGTGAGGTCGACGTGGTAATTTGTGTGTGTGATGTGTAAAATGTGTGCATTGTGTCTTTTGCCATGTTCTATACTCACACAGAAGCAGGGCACCAGGCTGGTGAGGTCGACATGGTATAATTTGTGTGTGCGATGTGTAAAATATGTGCATTGTGTCTTTTGCCATGTTCTGTACTCACACAGAGGCAGGGCACCAGGCTGGTGAGGTAGACGTAATGTGTGCAATGTGTGTATTGCTGAGCTCTGTACTCTCACAGAGGTAGGACTCCAGGCTTGTGAGGTCTATGTGGTGATGTGTTTAAGGTGTGTATCGCTGTGTCCGGTACTCACACAGAGGCAGGGCACCAGGCTGGTGAGGTCAACGTAGCGTGGGGTGAACATGTGCAGCTGCTGCAGGCAGGAGATGGCCTGGGCCTGCAGCAGGCAGTCGGAGCTGTCCTGCATGATGGCGCAGCCCATGAGGCACAAGCTTCGGAAGGGGCCTTCAGCTAGAGGGGTGGGGGGCAGCATCAGTCAGAACATCCCTGAAACCTAGCTCTGCATACTGCATTATTAACCTGATACCTAACCTTAGAGAGAAAATATAACAGATGGAGGTTCTTTCATCAAAAAATCATTCATTATTTTAATCCAAATTGAATTTGAATAATACTGACTAATGTCTATAAGTGAACATTACATTCATTTTCCTTTTCACTGTTTTGCATTACTCTCTCTTAATGTATCGCAACACACCCATGTAAAGCTCCTTTGGGGTGACACTGTTCTAAAAGGTGCTTGGGGGCAGTGTGTGGCTCACCGGGTTAAGCCTCTGTTCAAGCCCAACCACAGCATATCTGTGGACCTTTGAACAAGGCCCTTAACTCCTGGGTGCCACACGAGGTGGCTGCCCTTCAAAGCCAAGCTTGCTCTCATGGAGTACAAGGTTGGGGGAGGTGAGAAGAGAATTTCCCCACAGGGATCAATAAAGTATCTATTATTATATAAAAATTGAGTCATGCCAAATGAGGCATAACTGGAACTGGTTCCTTGCTTTTCCACTGCTGATTAACTGGTGCCATGCCTGAAAAATTGGCTCTGTCCAAACTCCAGACCTGAAGAATTGCTTGTCTGAAACTAGAAACCCATGAAATGAGTGGGCAGGGAGGGCTTAGAACGTGCTGAAAACTTCAGCAGAGCTGCATCTGATGAAAACATGACCATGGACATCGGTGCTAGTGGGGGAAAATTAAATGTTCAACTGATACAGGTTTTGGAGCGACATATGCTGCCATCGAGGCAATGTCTTTTTCGGGGAAGGCCTTGTATATTTCAGCAAGACAATACTTCAGCATTCGGTGCGTATTACAACAACATGGCTCTACAGCAGAAGAGTCTGTGTACTAGACTGGACTGCCTGCAACCCAGGGGTCTCATTTATAAAGGACTCATATTAAAAGCGTATGTATGCACATAAGTTGAAAATGGTGTGCTCAAAAAAGTCAGATTTATATAACTGTGTGTATTTAGAAATTGCACTCTCCCTGGAATTTTGCACACATGGATGAGCCTCTCTACTCGCCCACATTCAACCACAAATGGTCAATACAAAACACCTCATGAATAATTAAGCATACAAATTAAGCCCAATAAATGTTTTCTTATCATGGCAACCGAGAGGAAGTGCAAGAAAAGAAACTTTTCTGAAACAGACTTAGAGGTGTTTGTGAATGTGGTGGAGACTGGGAAACCCATATTGTTTGGTGGTCACAGCAATGGGATAACAAAAAAAAAATTGAATCAGCACCTCCAAATACGAGGCCATGGTCCTCAGCCAGAAAAGGGTGGAGTGCTACCTCCAGGTCGGGGAGGGGGTCCTTCCCCAAGTGGAGGAGTTTAAGTATCTCGGGGTCTAGTTCACGAGTGAGGGAAGAATGGAGCGGGAGATCGACAGGCGGATCGGTGCGGCGTCGGCAGTGATGCGGGCGCTGTATCGGTCTGTCATGGTGAAGAAGGAGCTGAGCCAAAAGGCAAAGTTCTCGATTTACCAGTCGATCTACATTCCTACCCCCACCTATGGTCATGAGCTGTGGGTAGTGAACGAAAGAAGATCGGGAACACAAGCGGCCGAAATGAGTTTCCTCTGCGGGGTGACTGGGCTCTCCCTTAGAGATAGGGTGAGAAGCTCAGTTATTTTGGGGGGGGCTCAGAGTAGAGCCACTACTCCTCCGCATCGAGAGTAACCAGATAAGGCAGCTCGGGCATCTGCTTAGGATGCCTCTTGGACGACTCCCTGGTGAGGTGTTCCGGGCATGTCCCACTGGGAGGAGTCCCAGGGGAAGACCCAGGACATGCTGGAGAGACTATGTCACTCGGCTGGCCTGGGAACGCCTTGGGATTCCCCCCAAAAAGAGCTGGACCAAGTGGTCAAGGAGAAGGAAGTCTGGGTTTCCCTGCTTAGGCTGCTGCCCCTGCAACCTGACCCGGAAAAGTGGTAGGAAATGGATGGATGGATGTATTGCAAAAAACAGCCCATAGCCATTCAGTGTCCACCACTAATATATTTACATTTCAACAGCTGTGGTGCAAGACAACCCTGATGATTTAATAAGAGTAGTCTGTTTAAAGATTTTACTTATGGAATAATTACAGCTTATTATCACTATCACAAATAAAACCTTGGCTAGGCCCTGGTGAATGCTGACAAGGATGTACCTTGCAGATCAGGCCCCAGCGTGGAGATGAGAGCATTGAGACAGCGGCCCAGGCTTTGCAGGACCTCCACCTGGGCAGAGGGCACCGTTAGCAGCAGCCGCAGCACCAGGCTGAATGTGGGCTCCATGTGGGCATGGCTCGCTGGACCAGCACAGTCGATAAGCACGGAGAGCGAATGCAGAGCCCACACCTGCCCAAGACAATACACCAGCAGACCAGACGATAAGAACCAAACACATTCCAAATTAATCAGCGCTGTGAACAAACCGATGATCAGTTGCTACCAAGGTTTCATAAATCTTCCAATCTCCTGAATTTTCTGTCATAATAATAATTTATTACCGGGTACACAACAATATTGATCACTAAACAGATTCTGAGCAAAATAAGGCAATACCTGAACCTCGGGTGCAGTGCTGTCCTGAGAGAGTGTAAAGAGGATCCCCACACAGGCACTGAGGTGCTGGGGGGAGCTGACCCCCCCCAGGTAGCGGTACAGGGTGCCTAGCGCCAGAGCATGGCCTGACCGTGACGCTGCATCCCTCGCCAACTTCAGTCTAGTGCCCAGAAACAAAATTCTTAGTGCACAGCCCCATAAAATTTGCAGGTCCCTCAGTCAGCTTTATTCCACCTTATGAAATCTGAGGTGATCAATTAATTCAGTTAATACTGTCAGTATATGTTCTTGCATGTCTTTGTATCTCTTGAAGGACCTAGCATTTCAGCTGATTCATTGCACAAGGTGACACACTACACAAGATTAATTAATAGTTTGCTTAATAAAGTAAACTTAATAATAATAATAATAATAATAATAATTAATAATAAAGCAACAAACGAGAGAGGCTCACAGCTCTGCCTAACTGTCTTCCTGCCTGCCTACCTACCTACCTACCTGCCTGCCTGTCCTGTCTGCCTGCTTGCCTGCCCTGCCTACCCACCCTGTCTGCCTACCTGCCTGCAGTACTCACTTGTCAACGCTGATCTGCATTACAGACACAGTGAAGCCGGCATCGTCGGCAACCTGCACCAGCCTGGCCAGTCCCTCGGCAGCTGCACAGCGCACAGGCTCACTGCTACTCTCTAGTGCCCCCAGTAAGAGCCTTAGGGCTGGTTTATGGGCATCCTCTGGTAGCAGCCCTCTCTGCCCGGAGCTGAAACACTACAGATGGGAAGACGGAGAGAGATTTCCCAGCACACTCTGTAAAAAAAGCCTTCATTCCCAACTGTTATTTTTCCCCCCATGCAGACGACGTACATGCAACTCATTTATATTTAATTGATACTTTTATCCAAGAACAGTAAGACCTTTAACAGATACACTAATAGGATATACGGTGGTCTGGAAGGGCCATGGACATTTTTGTTGTCATGCGTACAATGTACATGTTTCTGAGTTATTGTCTTAACTGCATCAAGCATCACTATGTAGCGCTGCTTCAATTTTGGGGTAATCTGTCTCAAAATTTGATCACTTCTAGTTTGTCACCCAGTTTGTGTCTAAAAAAAATTTGTTTAATACTTGTTTAATACTTTTAGAGTTACTGTGATCACAAGACAAAATTCCTTCCATTGATGTTACTCAGCACTGCTGCTACATTTTTGGGGCAATCGGTCTCAAAATTTAACTACTTCCATGTTGCTACCCACAGAGTGCCTCCGCGAAGTTTGAAAAAGATCCAGAAAACAGTTTTTAAGTTATTTTCTTCAAATCTATTTTTTTTTCCTTTTTTACTATCAGCTTGTAGTGCTGTTTCAATTTAGGGACAATCCTTCTCAAAATTTAATGACAGTTTCAGTTACTCACCTATACAATGGCCATGCAAAGCTTGAAAGTTTTGAGTTATCATCTTACATACCAAAGCATATAGATTCCCCAAAGTCCAGGGAATACAAAGATGTTTAGTGTTTGTAATGAAGGCTGATGAAGGTAACTTACAAAGCGGGGAAGAATAGGGGCAAAGACTGAAGCTGAGCTAAACATGGCAGTGGCCAAAGAAGGCTCCAAAAATACCAAAAGCCATAAGATGATAAACACTCCAAATGTAACAGTGCTCTAAATACAAAGGGTAAGCAAAGAAGGGGGGAATAAGAGAAGGGCAGCAGGAGGCAGGCAGGTTACCTTCAGGCTGCAGCAAAGGGCAGATACCATGAGTGTGTGTGCACTCAGCTGGCAAGACACCTTCAGCTGTCTGAGGGACTCCGAGAATTGATCCAGAATCGGTGTGCTGAAATAAACAGCAGAACCATATCAAAGCAGTGAATCACATTTGACTGCTACATCCCCATCAATCACAGACTGTCTGTTGGATATGCATAAACTTCTCTGGAGTTATATTTTATGTAAGTTTAAATATACACACACACACACATTTATATATATATATATATATATTTATATCCGTGCATCAATGCATTTATTTATTCTGTGATTGATGGAAATAAGTCTTAATGCCCAGTACAATTTCACCATTTAATACATGTTCACAAACGATCAGCAAAACACTCCTTTAACAACATACACTCCAATTAGTCCTTAATTTTAAAGTTACGGATAGCTATATTTGGTGCCGTTGTAAGTGACAGCAGTGTATTCCCTGGACAACCACGGCACCTGCTCCGCCCATCTAATCTATACTCATCCAACACTCACCAACCTGTACAATTTCTAAAGGTACTGGATGGATCACCTACAAATGTAACAGTTGATAAATATGTAAATATGTTTTTACTCCAAGTCCTGGTTGTGATAAGTAGGTCATTGTAGGTTATTGCATATTTCATTAACATGACAATTTACAAAATCTATCCCCACCAATTGGATGGTTATTTGTATTCCTTTGTGTATGTTTTAATGTCCATATTTGAAAATGTCATTTATTTTATATGTCCTATTTAGTTCTCTTTTGCATTAGGACCATAATTATCTGTGACATAATAGTAAAAATTGTAAAAACAGATACACTGGTGGTGTTTAGAGAGGTCTGGAGGGCCCACAGGCAGTTTTAAATTATTTTTTTCTCCCAGGCAGATGATGTACATGTAACACATTTATATTTAACTGATGCTTTTATCAAAGAAGGCTTACAATAGAGGAATCAGGTGCAATTCATGTGTACTTCCTAGGATTCAAACTCCCAAAATCACAAACAAAAATGATTACTTCATTCTTTACAAAAATACAGTGGTGGCCAAAATTATTAGAAAACCTGGCATATTTAAAAGGTTTCAGTTGTTTTTGCTGAATTGGCCATTAAAATACCCATAAAACCAATGAAATATCTACAAAGTGATCATTATGCTCTATAAACGATAGAATAGAGCCTTCATAAGGAGAATCACTGTACTAAGTCCGGACCTCAACCCCATCAAGCACATTTGTGACGAGTTGGAAAATAAACTGGACAGATCTATTGTACATTTAAAGGAAAGCCTTTGGCTTGAGTTGCAGAAGGCATGGGATAACATTAATGTTGAAGTTCTCAGGAAATATATTGACACTATGCTAGAAAGATGTGCTGCTGTAATTGCTGCAAATGGTGGATATACCAAATATTAAAGTTAAGAGTGGATAAAAACAGTAGGTCTCACTTCATCTGATATTTGTTGTGGTCAACCACTTCATGAAATTAAATCATGTTTTGGAGGCAAAAAAAGTCAATATGTTCAGATCTGTCAGGTGTTCTAATAATTTTGGTCACCACTGTATATGTATAAATCACTTCAGCAGTTGAAGGCACAGCTAACTGAAAAGTTTGCATAATATTGCAAATATTCGCTAATCCACTGATTCCAAAGTTTAATTTGATAATGCTAAACTGATAAACCACAAAAATTTTTTACAGATGCTAACAATAACCACTAACCACACACTTTTATTATACAAATTTAGTTTCGCTTTAGTTTCTGGCTCTGAAACCCTGAAAAACACACATAGACAGCTAAAATGTTACTTTGTTTAACACTGAAGTCCCTTCTGTCGGAGTAGAATGATTACCAAGTCCTATTAGGACTTACTCAGTTGGGGACTGTTGGATTTTTTTAGAGTCGTTGGAATAAATTTGCATTGAAAATCACTTTCTATGACATTCTGTACCTTAAATCCGACAAGTTATCCGGCTAAGCAAAAAGTCCTGTTTTGTGATTCAGGCCCCTGTTCTTCTTTTTGTTCAGGGTACCCCAGTTTAAATGTTATCTTCGTTCACTTACATTTAACCCATGGCTACATTAAATCCGACATGTTATAGACCAATCATGTCTTCTGTTTACATACAGTTTATGCTAAATAAACTGCTGCCAACATCCACACAAAAGACAGGAGCAAATATGTATGATTTGGGGTTTACAAATGTTTTTGACCGTTAAACTTTATTCATGCCAGAATCAAATTGGTCTGCTAACGGTTTTCAAAGCTAGTGGAAATGCTAATCCTAACAAAAAAAGTTAGCTTCACCAATTAGCAGTTAGCATATTCATGGAACCCTGCCCACGACTGCACATCAGTTTTAAGTAAAGCAGTCATTTCAAGCAGCAATAAACTGAAACTCAAATTATAGCTCTAAAAGAGCTGTTCCAAGTTAAAAATTACATTGACAAGCAGTCACATTGGGTGCTTTTTAATTAGTAACATCTTTCCATTAACATAAAACACCAAATATTTGTGCTTAGCATCTCTTTGGGAGCCAGTGACTACAGTTGCAATTAACAGCAAAACAACAAGAACAGAACTGAATGAGTCAGTAAGAAACTTATGGCACTTGATAGTATGTGTGGGTGATATGTGCAGATATGTTAAATGTTATTTGACAATGGCTTTTTGATATGAACCCAATACATTGGCAATGTTTTGACAGAATTAAGCAAGTGTCCCAGGATTTTCTGTCAGCACTGAATATCTCCCAGTCCAATTTGGTATTACTTTACTATAGCTGGCACTTGTTTAAAAAAAGCATTGATTAATTCTACAGTCATATTGTGCTTGGTATGCATAAATCTCTGAGTCCACATCTTTATACAACTCCATTTCCAAAAAAAAAATTGATTGAACCGAAAAAAACAGAATGCAATGATTTACAAATAATATAAAGCCATATTTAGTTGAGATAACATCAAATGCTGAAACTGAGAAATTGTATTGGTTTATGACTAATATTTTATGCTTTATTTGAATTTGATGCCAGCAACATGTTTCAAGAAAGATGAGACAGGGGCATATTTACTACTGTGTTGCATCACCTCTTCTTTTAACAACACTCCAGGGGCGCAGATGCCCCCCACCAGTTACATAAAGACCCTGATCATAGCTGACTAAGCTTAAAAGTTGAGACCTTTATGCTTACGGTTTGCCCCCCCATTTCAAAAATCTCTCCTCCGCCCCTGCAACACTCAGTAAACATTTGGGAACTGAGAAGACCAGCTGCTGGAGTTCTGAAAATGAAATGTTGTCCCATCCTTGCTTGATATATGATCTCAACTGCTTGAGTTCAGTTTCGGGTCACCTTTGTTATATTTTTCATTTCATGAGGCACCAAATGTTTTCAATAGGTGATAGGTCTGGGCTGCAAGGAGGGACACTCTTCTACTAGGAGCCATGCTGTTGTAATACACACAGAATGCAGTTTGGCATTGTCTCGCTGAAATATACCAGGCCTTCTCTGAAAAAGACTTTGTCTGGATGGTAGCATATGTTGCTGCAAAACCTGTATGCATTGTGCATTAATGGTGCCTTCTCAGATGTGTAAGCTACCCAAGCCATGGCCACTAATGCAACCTCGTATTGCATTTGTGAATTCAGCAACAAACTGTGTTCACAGAAAATGGTTTTCAGAAGTGTTTCTGAGCTCATGCAGTAATTTCCACTAAAAAATCATGTCTGTTTTTAATGTAGTGCTGCCTGAGGACCCAAAGATCATAGCTATCCAATATTGGTTTTCAGCCTTGTCCTTTTTGTACAGAGATTTCTCCAGATTCTTTGCATCTTTTAATGACATTATGTAGCATAGATGATGAAATTCCCTAAGTCTTTGCAATATTACATTGGGGAAAATCATTCTTAAATTATTGCACTATCTGCTCATGCAGTCTTTCAGAGTGATGAACCTCTCCCCATCTTCACAGATACTCTGCCTCTATTGGAAGCTATGTTTATACCCACTCATCTTACTGACCTGTTTCCAATTAACTGAATTAGTTGAGAGATAGTGAATCTGATATTGTTTTAGTATTACATTAGTTTTCCAGTCTTTTGTTGCCCATCACAACTTTTTGAAACGTGTTGCTGGCATCAAATTCAAAATTGAGTATATATTTGTCATAAAACAGTATAACTCAGGTGTCAACATTTGATAGGTTGTCTTTTCTTTTTTCTATTAAATTTATGTTTTGCAAATCATTGCATTCTGTTCTTATTTATATTTTATAGAGCATCCCAACTTTTTTGTTAATGGGATTGTAATAATGTATAATATGTCTCCCATTACAAATGTATTCTCCTGTATTTTAATGATCAAAAACTACAGGGACGTGAAGAGTGTTAAAACACTAACAGCAAAGGAAACTCCAACTTTGCTTTCTTGCTCTGACGATATTTTGGATTTTGTTATGTTTGTGTTGCAATGTTTGTGTTGCAACATTGCACTGGATTACAATGTTTCCACTAGTGCCGTGTTGGTGCTGACAGAGAGCTGGTTCCCAGGGGGTACCGAAGAGGCACAACCTGAGAACCAGCCCACATTTCCACAGGTTAAAAATATAATATATAACCGATGGCGAGTATGCAGGCAACGACGGACATGTAACATTTTTGGGTTTGTTAAAAGCTTTTCGACGTTACCTTAAGTTCTAGTTCTTCAGTTAGTATGAGCTGAAACTTTTTCCATGCAACATGAGATAGCTACATTACAAAGCATTACCAAATAATTAATATTAATTAAATAATTATTTGCTGAACTTTTGCTGTGGAGATTTTGCAAATGTACGGAAGACTGACGTCACCCTTTGTTTAGGTATATCCACCAAAGACATTGATTGAACTGTCAAATGGACACAGCTCATCCAAAAATCGATTGTGGGTACCCATAATGAAACATGTTGCAGCTACACTTTGAAGGATGGCTATCAACAATAAACGCACAACAGTGGGGTACTTTTAAACCTTTTCCATCTTGTGCCAGTTTGTGAGAGTTTGTTTGTGTGGCTCTGGTAGTATTCTTTTTATTTAATTTTGTTAATAATTTGTTTTGTTCTATGAATGGAGCCTGCTTTCTGCAGCTCTTAATTTCTGTATGCCTTCAGCAAATGCTAAAAACCAAACGAAACCTCAAACACTGAAAATCACAAAGGCAGCTCTACTGAAGTTTACAGAACATTGCGTAATACATGGGACAGTTGGTAAACTCTAATCCTCACATTTACAAAGACACTAAACTGACTTGTTCCTTTTGCATGATAAAAAACTGATCAAAAATGAACATTTTTATTAACAGGACAGAAAGTCCCCAAGATACGAACCAGTTCCATTCCAAGACCTGGATCACAAGCCTAAAAGTTCCCAAGTTTAACAAAGTTAGCTTAGGCATCCAATTGATGACGCTCCGACCTCCAACCCTCAACTCCTATCGAAAATATGCTATTTGTAGTGTACAGAAGAAAATGCTTTTAGAAATTAATGGGTTTGTATTTCTTTATTGATTTGGGTGCAACCAACAATCAAGTTCTCTTTTCCCCCCATTGTTTTCAGACAGCTGATCTTGCTTACCGCAAACAAGCGAGCCTATGTTATTGTATCAGGAATACGTATACACATTTTGCAAATTGGCTAAAATAAAGAGTAAAGAAAAAATACTTAATTTACCCAATTTAAGCAAACATTTTTTATCTAACCTTGTACTTCTGGGATCTGATGTTGATGGAACTGGTTCAGGCTCCATGCCTGGGAAGTGGCTCTCTTCTTGTCATCAGGTTATGCAGTAGCACTTGATTGCATCATGAACAGATGGTGTAACCATCGTGTGCTGTTCAGGTCTCGTGCTTCAAAAATTGCCAGAGCCTCCTTAAATAAAGAAAACCCCTTTGTCATATTGTTCGTCTGGATTGGCTTTGGTTCATGAACTACTACTTCTTTTTCTTCTTCTTTCTCTTCCCCCTTTCTCTGAGCTTCCAGTTCCATCACATCTTCATTAGTAAGCCACCTCGTGTTGCACAGAAAGAAGCTTAATTAAATCGTCCTCCTGTAAATCAAGCTCCAGTTTCTTGCCAGTTGTTACTAAGTTGGTGAAGACCTCTCGATTCCTCACCTTCTCAAACCCACAAAAGTCATGGACAAACTGCGGGCAGAGCTTCTTCTATACCCCATTCACGCCAATGGTCATAACTTCATACCATGCAATGTCAATGTTTTTGATGGCCCTGCAAATGTTGTAATCTTTTCAAAACTGCCACAAGGTCGTTTCAGAATCCTCAGTCGCCTTCACTGCCTGTTGAAAATTGAGAAGTAAATATTTCTTAAATCTTGCTATTACTCTCTAGTCCATCGGCTGGATGAGCGATGAAGTGTTTGGTGGCAGACACACTACCTTGACGTTCAAATGAAAGTCATCCATGAATGGGGGGCATCCTGGAGCATCGTCAAGCAGCAAAAGGGTGTTAAACAGGATGTCCTTTCATATGTGGTATTTCACTACCTCCAGGATAAATTGCCGTAAAAACTACTCATGGAAAATAGCCATTGTGACCCAGGGTTTGGGGTTACTCTTCCACATAACAGGCCATGTTTTTATGTTTTGGATTCCGTCAACCACTTTTTCACTTTTCTTTGAAATAATCCTTGAGGACACTGGCACAGCACCTTTGACATGTTCCATTATCTTGTCCTTGTTCTTTAAAATCATGCCAATGATGGATTTGTTCATATACACACAAACGACATCAACCATGTTTG
>JAODKL010000027.1:6713376-6724503 GCA_026780765.1 Petrocephalus schoutedeni | reverse complement strand
GAGTGTGCCCTGCGATGGGCTGGCCCCCCATCCTGGGTTGTTCCCTGCCTCATGCCTGTAGCTTCTGGGATAGGCTCCGGACCCCCCGCAACCCTGAACAGAATAAGCGGGTTGGAAAATGGATGGATGGATGGAATTCTAAATAATACATTCTCAATAAAACACCCTATCAACTAGATTGGCATAATCTTACATTATAATTATTCAATAGATAATAAATGTAATGCAGCATCATTGTTCTTAATATTATAATTCATTTGTGGAATCTCATTACTGAGGTTACTTCCTTTAGTATCAAGGTGGTGTATACACCATTCAAGGAGGCGTTTTGTTCATATTGTGCAAGAAATCCATGAGACAGGAAATAATTTTGCAGCGTCAAACCCCTGAAGACCCCAACTGTTGCATGCCATGGTTAATAACTCTCTTAAAAAATCAGATAATTTAACAATTTTAGGGTATAGTCAGGTAACCTTAGATTTACATGTCAAACGGTATTACCCCAGGAAAATATTAGCAATCTGAACAATTTGAAATTTAGGTGTCAAATGTTGCATTTGCTTACACCATTTTACTGCTATTACAAGTCTTTCTGTTAGAGGCTAGTATCAGTGGTTTATGATGCTGGTTAAAGACGTAATATGAACTAATTTGCTTTTGGAACTCTTTTCAGGTGTTCAATGTTATATTTTTAGAAAAAGTGATTTACCTACAACATTATCATCAAAGTTCTGTAAGGACAGGTTACAATGATAATGTTGCACAACCTTGGTGTTTTCTCTTTAATGTATATTTATATTCTATTGACTTACAATTTTAAGCAATAAGTAATATAATATATGTACATCATTTTGTAATACAAAAGAATTAAGTGGGTGACCATTAAATACAAATGTATTATACAAATGTATTATATATTATGTATTATATTTCTGCTATTCCATAATTCCATAATTAATACAATATAATACTTTTGCCCTAATGGATGCAACTTTCACACAGGGAAAATGTGACTGAGCAAGGCCAAAAGAAGTGAAAGGTAGTTTACACTCACACAAACACACACATATACACAGACAGACAGGCAGAACCTGTTTACACTTGGTTTCAAAATGCATCTCAGGGGACTGGATCACAAGTGGACAGTTGAGACACATCATATTTACACCTGTATATATCATGGGTCTTCAAGGAGTCCAGCTGGCTACTTGTGTGCAGATTTCATTACTGCCTACTTCACTACATGGCTACATGGTCAAATTGTTGTTTTTATAGATCTGATAAGGGATTTGTTTAAACTCTGCAATGCACTTCAGGGAGCCTGCAGCAGAAAAAAAGTACATTGAAATTTTTGGCTGAAACTTGCGATTATGGTGAAGTCTATTGGAGCAAAATGTTCCCTGGGCAATGAAGGGTAAAGCAAGCATGGCGGTCCTGCTTTGGGCACCTTCTTGCTTGATACTTGGACATTTCTCCTGCACTTACTCCCACTACCCAGCAACACACCGAAAGAATGCAGCCTACCTGTGCCCTGCTTGGGCATGAGCGCCGTAGCCAGCACAGTTCCCAGCAGCTTGGACACTATCACACGCACATCATAGGTGGAGCCTTCGAAGGCCCGAAAGCATACATTGGCCAAATTCTCCAGCTCCGAGGTCCACAAAAATACTGCTTCCCTCTGCAGCTCGAGCAGGCACTAAGAGGTAATCAGAATCCAGGCATCACACAGAAGTGCAATCAAAGCAACTCGAAACACTGACAAAGAATCCTAGCAACTGCATCACAAAAAGTCTAAATATCTACATGATACACTGGATATAATGGATATAATAATTCCTTTTACTCATGGTTTTTCCATTATTTTATTATTTTTTTTAAAACAACATTAAAAAATTAAAAATGTTAACTAGAAAACGGTGCGATAACAATGACAGCAATATATCCCCCAGACAGCCCATCAACCACTCCACCCAACTAATCCCTATTCCTCCCACACTCACTAACTTCTAGTTTCTAAAACTATTGCAGAGATCAACTGTGAAAGCAAATAAATGTGTTGTAATCCAGATGCTCTGAATGTAATGTGATATAAACACACACAGAAACCGCTGTTATCTAACATTAGTGCTACCTAGACTTTTCTATTCCACAGGCACAGTGGGGTACAAAGAAAATCTGTATAAAAACTACATGTCTAACTTAGAAAAACTTGTAAAAGCAAGCAAACAAACAAACAAAAAGCTGTCTATTAGATTATCTTCAGTAAATTGCACAGCCCAAAAAATATGAGACGAATAACATACCCCAATTGGTTCAAAGCAGGGGACAGAATGTTTAATACTGGCAATCGTGTAATATATACAAGATGGGTGCAAACTCTAATCCTCACATTTCCCAAAAAATTTAATTGCATGACTGGTTTGATATGTTCCTTTTGCACAATAAAAACTAAACAAAAACAAATGTCCTTATTTACAGTATATAAACAGGATTAGCTGTGATCAATAAGAACAGTATTTACAAATCAAAGAAATTTCAACACTTGACTCTTTACTAATGCCTTGCCCACAAATCAAGAAGGAATACTGGCGAACAATTTACTTTATTTTGTCTGATGGCTGAGGACATGTTCTGAATGGTTAATCACTCATTTCAGACAAACACACACACACAGTTGAGAGTGAAGCTAGTCATCCCATTTATCCAGCAGTTATGTGTGACTTGTCTTAAAGCTGGTTCATACTTCACACAGACACAGCAGCGCCACAGGGCATGCTGTGACGTAATTTTCATCATAGGGGCTGGCCATGGACACCTCATAGGGAGGCGATATCCAAATTGAGCGGCTGTATCCTTCTAAGGCTGCATTTGAAAACCAAATGCTTCACAGCAGCACAACAATTTTAAAGGCTTCAAATGCAGTATAAGAATGTGTTTGTGACGGATCCATCCGATGTCCCAAGATTCATTGCACAGAGGTAAAGTGAGTGTGCCCTGACTAGGCGACAGGAGCAGCACTTTGTGACTCATGGGTAAGGGCAGGAACAGATGGCGGTGCAAAATAAAAAGGAAATTATTCATAGACCAGATCATCCCATTAGACAATGCTTTCCATTTGGACTTCAAAAAATGCAACCTTTATGCCTTCCTAGTTTATGTCCTTTTTTAGTCTGGCATAGGGAAAAAAACAATTTTAATGATTATTCCTTTTATAGATTATCCAATATATGTTTCTAAAATCAGTTTAAAGTTTACCTCCGCTACATTTGCATGAGCGCTGCACGCGTTCTGCGAAACGATCATAATCATTTTCATCCTTACAGTATCGGATCGATACCAGATTTAACTGTATCGCACACCACTACCGGGCAGCTCTAGGCACGCGCATGCGGAAATTAATTTCACACAACCAGCACCTGTGTTATGAGCCACAGTCTAGCGTTGGGGCGTAACGGAGTGAAAGGGAAAGGGGACGTGGAGTAAGGGAAGGATAGGGTCACGATAGCGAAAACAATAAACAAAACTTAGCTTCCGACCGCAACCCAAAGCTAACTTACCTAGGTGCAGAGAAAACAAAAACACAACAACAAATTCTACACCTTACTCCCTATCCAAACAACTGCATACAACATAAGCTCGCAAAACAAAAATTGCAGTCACTCCCTATGCACCTGACACACACACAGAGCATACACTGTAAGAAAAGTCAGTAAAAATAGGGTCCAATGACCGTGTTAATATGATTTGAATTTTAATTTGAATTTCGCGTTGCACTGTGGCAGCGAGTACACCCGCTAAAATTAACAAAAAGAAAAATTCTGCCAGGACATCCGTTTTTTACAGATTGTCTTTTTTACAGTGTACACAGAGATCGTCAAAGTCCGAGGGGCGCGCGAAGACGGTGACCAAAAACCGGGTGAGAGTTCGAGACCAAAGAGCAAGAAAAGCAAAGTGAGGGTACAGACAATGGCAAAGAGAAACCAAACAAATCATACACAGTAATATCCATCAAAGAAAAGCAAACCAACAACAATAATCAATGAGTGGGCAGAGCTCCTGAGACTCACTTGATGCTGGTTAAAAACTGGATGACCACTGCAAAAATATTATTATAAGCGTTGCACCTCATAAATATCATGTACTTTGTATGTGTACATATGTACAGTATGTTGTACTGTACTGTTCATGTTCTAAGTTACGGGCATTTCTTACTTACGGGCACCCCTTGGTCCCATTCTGCCCAGATAAGGGAGGTTTCACTGTATATTAATGCTTGATGCTGTTTTCGTAACTTTTTTCAAGACAGCTGCTGTATTGTGTTTCAGATTCTGGCTATTACATAACCAATCAACAAAAAAAACGTCTCATGTTCCGCCCCAAAGTACCAATGATGTACCCCAACTGGGCTGGAACTTTCGGTACTTGAACTTCTGGTACTGGTACTCGACTGGAAGTCAATGGAAAAGTGAAAGTACCGAAAGTACTGTACCAAAACCATGAGTAAAACCTGCACATTGTCAGTTCAATACCATAATCGCCCCAAATCTTACCATATACGGATGTGCTGCCACACATGCCCATGATCTGCCAAAATGTCAAAAGCAAGGAAGTGGAGATCAGGGTACTTTTAACTACAGAGCCCCAGAAAGGACATGGAAGGGGAAAAAAAAATTGGTGGATGAGAGGAAAAAAAAAAAAATGGGCTTTTACGATATCTTGTAATGTTTTGCAGGATCCACGTCCATCTTTTTCTCCCAACAATCAATAGTTTTGTGCAAATGTCATTTATATATCATGCTTTTTATAATTTACACACACTACACTTGGTCCTAAGCAAGTGAAAGACCTATTAAGACAGTCCTTACCAAAACATTGATAAATAACAGATTTTCCCTCTACGAACGCTTTACGAACAAATGCATCCTGCTCACATGAGACCTACTGTTAACAATACCAAGTACTGTCTACAGCTGCGGTTTCCATTCTTTGCTACCACACAACACTGCTGCTTCATTTTTGGGGCAATTTGTCTTCATCCATACAATGTTCCGAAGCAGTAATAAGAATCATGAAATACTTTTTGACTTCTCACATTCACAACTCAAAGGTCATCCGCTTTCACCCTTCCCATTGCTGCCATAAGTGGCGTCACTTCAGTTTTTGAGTGATATATAAACTATATATATAAAATATAAACAGTTCCAGTTTGGCACTTATACAATGCTATCCAAAGTTTGCAAAGCATCTATCAAGCAGTTTTTGAGTTGGCTAATATGCCACTGCCTCTGCAGTGGATCCAGACCGGTGCTAAAACCATATATGACCTGAAGTCCAGGGAATACAATAATATCAGGCTAACAAGCAAAGTGGTTGGTGACATTTCACCTTCCATAATAGAAATGCAGAACAGTACTGGAGGCAGTAGGAGGACAGGTGACAGAGGGCTGTCTCACGTACCTTAGCTGCGGCACAGCGCACTGGCATGGCGCGATCTGTCAGGCAGATGCGTGCCACCTTGTACACGTCTCTGTGGCACGGCATTGCACTGGGCCCCAGCCCCCGCAGAATCTTCTCGATGCTCAGCATGATCTCGTACCGTCCCTGGGACTGAGTGTTACCATGGCGCCACAGAGGTTTCAGAAAACAAATCTTAAGTACATGCTTCCTTTTATCTGGTTCAACGAAAGTATGATAAACCCCATTATAACCTCATTATAACCTATAACCTGTGAGATTAGGTTTTACATTTTAAATAGAGTTCAAAACTGTGAATTAAGTACCTTAAATAATATATAATGAATATTTTAAAGAGGTGTCTAAACTGACTAATTCCAGAACTTTTTACTTTTCACATTCCTCACCCTTTTCCCTCATTCAAATAAACAAATAAACATAAATACAGGTAGTCCCTGACTTACAATGGAAATGCATTCCAATGACCCCATCACAACTTGAAAATATCGTAAGTCGAGACATGGCCTAGCCTACCCTGGAGTCTTAAAGAATGGCGATCGGTATGGGGTAGTATACATTTATTAAGAATTTAACAAATTATAGTACATAATTTAGCAAGAAAATAGCAATTTACAGTACTGTATAACATATATATGCATTTATTAATTACAATACTATATTGCACAGTAAAATGTAAGGTAAAGAAAAATACATGCTCTAACACCACGACAACTGAACTCTTTCGATTGCTGGTGAGAGTGAGGCATCTCACAAGGCGGGAGATGCGTACACCCCAGCAGCGCCCCAGTGTATCATACCACTAGTTTTGCCTGCTGGGTGAAACTTAAAATATTTTTACAATTTTGTCGCATCGCTTTCATCATCGTAAGACCAAAAAATCATAAGGTGAGTCATCGTAACTCAGGGACCACCTGTATATCCATTAAAAACTAATTGCATTAGTGCATTACAACTTTGCAACACTTAAGGGTGCTCTATGACAGCTACATGACACCAACATAAGCCCTTCATGACAGCCGACTTAACTTGTCATAAGCATTCATAAAGGTTTGTTCCACCTCTTGTGGCTGTCATAAATGCTGACATAGGGAACTTGACAGGAGTGTCAAGGAGTCTGGAGTTGGAAAAACCTTTATAAATGCTTATGACAAGTTATGTCGACTTTCATGAAAGGCTTTTGTTAGTGTCATGTAGCTGTCATAGAGTACCCTTAAGTAAAGTGTAACCAAAGTCTTAAATTAGACTTATTAAAAACATTATAGCTTTTATACCTGCCTGTGACATTATATAAACATTTCTCTGATACCGTTAAGGGCAACAATCAGTCAAAGCACAGATTATCAGAATAAGCATAGCACTCATAGCATTTTATTCACATGCCATGTAAAAACCAAGATCTTAATAGTATTAAGCCAACGCTGAAGGAAATACACTGTCTAGGCTTGTGGATGCCTTTGGGTCAATACAATAAAAGCCACTAAAAGGAACAGGGCAGTCTGTTGGTCCCCTCCATGTGCCCTGTCACGGCTGATTCATAAGTGGCATCGTGTTCAGTCTACCATAAGCTCCTCACTCAGTCTCTCAAGAATCCCAATTAGCACCTACATTGACTCTGCACAGATCACAGCATCATCGACAAAGTCATGATCAGGGATTCTTTCTTCACCAACAGATGCCACAGCCACTGGACCTGACTTCCCTTCCCAACATCAAGTCCATGCAAGTACTGAACAGAGTTGAAGCAAAAACACACTCCTGACGGACCCCAGAATCAACTAGGGAGAACGCAGTTCTACCACCACTTTGCACAGCACACACAGTATCACTGCACAGGCCGGCTATGACATCCAGATCCCATGAAGTCTCAGGATATCCCTCAGAGCAGCTCAATCAACTGAGTCAAATGCTTTACGAAGTTCAACAAAGGCTGCAAAGAAACTCTGGCAATATTCACATGTGCACTCTATGAGAGCCTTCAGTGCCATGATGCGGTAAATTGTAAACTTTTTAAGTATAAAACCAGACTGCTCCAGTTGCTGGCAGGCAAGGAAGTAATCACAGATCCCATTGAGGTTTTGTTTTCCAGTCAGTTGGGATGACGCCGTTTCACAAATGGAAACAAAGACTGCTTGCAATGCCAGAAGGACAGCCTTACCACCAACCTAAAGATCACCCAGATACTGCAGATCTTTGCAGCCTTTCCTACCCTCAGCTAGCTCGCCACCTGTGCAATCTGAGTGAGATTAGGTGTTTCACAGCTAATCGGAAAATCAGCCTCAAGAACTGTGGACCCAGAGATGTCCAATGTCCTAGCTGGAGGGTCACCTTTAAACAGCTGCTCAAAGTAGCTGGCCCAGCGGGTCACAACTGCAGTCTCATCCGTAAGGACCATTCCATCACCAGCGCTGACTGCAACTCTCCAAGGAACAGATTCAGTTGTACACAATGCTTTGAATTCTCTGAAAGCAAGACATGAGTCCCAAGACCATATATGGTGTCTCACTTGCTCAGAGATCCCTCTAACAAATGCCTCCTTATCTGTCCTCCGTGACCATCCTTCTCATTTTCCAATACAGACCAAAGTTGCCATCAAGCTGTGTACTGCAACTTCTCTCAATAATACACAGGGAGCCCTGTGAGATGAAACACCTTCTTCTGGTAATACCTGCAACACCAACACAACCCACAGCAACCTTCAGGGTCTTGTTACGGATGGTCTCCTACATCACATTAGAATTGATAGTTGCACCCAAGTCTGCCTGATCTTGGAGTCTGGCCAGGTCCAGTCTAATTCTCCTAGTAAGTGATAACCTACCGGACCTAAGCTTAATTTTAGAATAGCGACAACAAGTCTGTGGTCAGAATTCATAAACTGAGCCTCCAGCATCTGCCCACGAGGATGTGATTGATCTCCTTTGCTGCACCACCAATAATGGTGTACCAGGTCCGACAATGCAGCTCAGGGCATTGTAACCAGGATCCAGCGATCCATAGCCCCTGACCTTTTGCAAAGTGAACCCACTTTCACCACGGTAACAAATCCCATGGCGGCCGACACAATCCTCATAGCCTGTTAGTGGTCGCATTGAAGTCACGAATAACCAGAACGTCACCTCGTGGGCACCCATCAACCACCAAGCAAAGATGTGAATAAAATGTCTACCTCATTGAGACATCACTCACTGTAGTTGGAGCATACACTGAGACAACAGACAGGACACCCAGATGCTTGTTGAAAGAAGTGACGTTGTACACCAACAGAAGGAGCCAATCTGTCAGAGCAACAGCTACTCTCTAAGTATGGCAGCCATCAGAGTGACCACACCAATACTAGGTGCACCCACCTAGAGAGATCTGGCCAGTCCCTGGTCTGCGTACCTCAGAGCGTGCCACCACAAGGTGCAGTGGACAACGCATCAGCACCAAACCAGTTCTGATCCCCAACACGCCTGACCTAATGAGTGCAACCTGTGTCAGTTTGATAAAGTTCAGGTTCTGTGTTTCGGAGGAAGAAAGGAGGAATGGTTCTTACCTCAGCATTCTTCAAGGTCTTTATTAGGTTGACCACTGCAGTTGCAAAGGTTTTGCCTAGCAACCGACCAAGCTGCTCATATATGGCACCCAGGCAGGCAATGGCTGCCCTGCAGAATAGATTAATGTGCTCATCAGCCTCAGTCACACTGTGATATAATCATTAATTATTTGTGTAAAAGCCTTTTGCTTCACCTTGACTATAAAGAGAAATGAACTCAGTGGTCACTGGTTTAGAAAGGTCAATGTTCTTAACTACTGTCTGGCACCCAGAGAATGGCAAAAAAAAAAAAGAAATAGTTGTCTTAACTGCTGACATTTTATTAAACTGACCTGCACACAGAGTGCTAGGATGGGAGTTGATAGCTTGACCCAAAGCCCACAGTGAGAGCCTGTGAAGCTGTGGCTTTAAACAAGCATATAGTGGCCAAGACCAATGTAGGCATTTTGTGTTAAAAATCACTATATGCCGAATGAGGGGAACAAAGCTAAACAGTAAACATATCACAGTACTTTGTGGGCCTGTTGTTGTAGCATGCAGGGTTCAACTAACAGCAGCCTTTGAGATATTCGGCTAGCTGAGCAATACTTTTAAAATGTCTAACGCCATTTTCAGTGAAAAATAATCTTATGGCAATTTTAGGGTGTTTTTCCACTGGTATGGGGGAACATACACTAATTACAGCACGGTCTCCGCTCACTTTGATTTTCCACTGCAGAAGGGTTGGCTCAGTAAAGGCATAGCCATCTTATAGTACTTTTTCAAGTACTAGGTAGTAAATATTCAAGTTCCGGGTTATCAGGAATGCATCAATATATTGTGATGTGCAATACTATTAATCCATGCACTTCAAAGCAGATGGCCAGTTTTTTCATGTCTTTGTGCATTTTGACCAATCAGATGGTAGTGACACAACCAGCTTGGTTTAGTTACACTTTCAGCCATGCTAGTAAGCAGCGCAATGTCAGCATGGGTACAGGTTGAGTATGGCTCATATAATTTACAATGGGTACAACTCAGTTCATAGTGGCAGGGGAAAGCACCAGTGATGTTCCCACTGGACTGGGAACATCAAGGCACTCACTTTATCACAAAGGTACTGAAACGTGTCAGCTCTCGATCAATAGATTCTCCACCAATCCAGACACCACATTATCCCAGCACTTAGAGGACCTTAGAGGATCTCAGCTTATGTTCTCAGATCAAGAAAAAGCAAGTGATATAAAAACATCACAGTAAATTAGCTCAAATGCTATACAAGATAGATGAACACTCACAGGCGGGTAGGCAGGAAGCTGGGGGAGTCGTCCTTGCTGCGGATGATGTCATTGCACTTGTCGATCGTGATGGTGGCCAAAAAAGGTTCGCCATTCTTGTACAGCAGGGTAAAGCACTGGGAGAGAAGCTGTCGGGTCGGTGGCCCTGGAGAACCCATCAGGACCCTCGTCAGCTGGTCCACTAGCTTCTTCTGGTTCTGCTTCACCTCCACCTGGTGATACAGATGTCTTGAAAGCACTGCTTCATACAATCACTTATATTATAATAATTCATTTTATTTATAACGCACTTTATATTTCCTGAGAAATCTCAAAGTGCTACAATGCTGTAAAAACAAACTAATAAATTGACATAGAACATCATAAAAAAAAACACAGAGAAGAAATTAAGAATCATAAGTTCTATTAAGAGAAGAGTTATAAGCCCTCTTTTAAAACTTTCTGTAGACTGTGGTCCCCTCAGACTGTCAGGGAGGGCATTCCACAAGGAAGGGGCAGCAGCACATAGTGCAGGGAAGCGATTAAGGGGCTAGGAAATCTCAAACAGTGCATAATCAGATGGGCCAGATTGAGCAGGAGGACCAGAGAGAACAGAACAAACTGATGCAATTTTTGTTTTGAAGAAGGTCATGAAGTTATTACAGTATTCTTCTGTAACTTCTGTAGATGGAGGATATTATGGTTTAAGAAGATGATTATTGATGGTTGAAACCAAAAGTTTACATACACTGTATAAAAAGACATATAACTTTTTTTTCTTACTGTTTGATATGAAATCATACAAAACCCTTTCAGTTTTAGGCCCATTCGGATTCACAAAATAATTTCTATTTGCTAAATGTC
>JAODKL010000027.1:6642877-6658439 GCA_026780765.1 Petrocephalus schoutedeni | reverse complement strand
ATTTGTGTCAATATCATTAATGTAAATTAGGAACAATAGTGGTCCTAAAATTGAACCCTGCGGTACCCCACTATGAACGCAGGCCCACTGACATTGTGCCTCTAATAACTACTCGCTGCTTCCTGTCAGTTAACCAGGCTCCATCCTGCAAAACTGATCTGTTAATTGCTATTCAAGAAAGCTGGAACCAGCTTGATGCAGAATATTGTTTCATTAGTAAAGTCCATGCCTCAGAATGTGCAGGCCGTCATAAAAGTCTGAGGAGGATCAAGAAAGTACTGACTGATCTTTCTTTTTTTTTTACCTCACTTACCTCACTTGGCTATTTCTTTGTGTAGGAAGTAGACCTGATTAGAGAACAAGTGCAAAAGCTTGTCTGCCTGCCTATGTGGACCTGCCTGATTCCAGTGAGTAGTCAGTCTCTCTGTCTGATCTATGCTACAATGTGCAAATGTATTGTTGGGATTACATATTTACTTCTAGGCAACTTTAAGCATGTCTTGATAGCATTTAAAATTAAAAATCTTTCACATTTGAGAAAAAGGTTTATGAACCATGTGAAATTATCTGGATTTATGCATAAATGATTCCTAAAATGTTCCTAAAGACAATCTTCTTTCACAAACAGTTGTAAAATTCAAACATCATATAGAATATTGACCTTGAAAAGATGATAATTGGAACTGGGTATTTGATCAATTTAAGCATGGGTTTGGCCTACATGACTGGCTTTTAAAAAAAGAACAGTATACACATAAATTTAGTTTGTTCCTCACAGAAGAATTCTGTATGAGTGCATTATAGTTCGTCAAAAGAGATATTTGAGGAGCTCAGAAGAGTTGTTGATGATTGGCACCATTTCCAGTCTAACGAAAGGATATTGTTTATTCTTATTTTTCAAAGTATCAAAAGGTAGCATTTTTGAAAGCATAAAAGCTTGACCTTAACTAGCATAGCCATTTTTATTTATTCAATCATTCATTTATTTACATTTTGTTTGTTTGTTTATTTATTTATTTACTTTACATGGAGGTTAACACCTTCAGTGCATGTGCATTTATGCTTTGAACATGATCAACACATGAAAAGCATTTGGAAAATGGGTCGTTTCACATTTTCTAGTAACTAAATGTAGAACCCTTTGCATGTGAAAGATCTGAGACGTTCTAAATTGCTTTTGAACTTGACAGGCTAGACTGCAGAAAGAGCTGAAGGTACCAAAGCTGAAAAAATTCTGGACACTTCTAAAGAAGAATTCTGATAAAATGGATGCGATGGCCTTTGAAGAGTTAAGATATCCATTCTGTCTGCGTCATCGTTGCATAGTTATTACTGAGCGAATTCCTGCTAATTTTACTATTTATTTTCAGGGCTGATAAACAACGGACATTTCTTTCCCGACTCATAAAAAAATTCCTTGGGGTCCTGGCATCTGTCTCACCTTCAGGTAATTTTATTCCCCAGACTTCTGGAAATGCATACAGTCGAGACCAAAATTAGAGAAGGGCATTTTTAAGGATGTTTCATAATTTGAAAATATTCTGAAGTGCAATATAAAATCACTTAAATGAGATGTTTGAAAGAAGAACTCAAAAATCAAAATTAGAGAACACTCCCAGATATCTCCCAGTTTTTGGTGTTTATCTGCCACCTGGTGAATAAAAGTTTTTATCTGATAAGCCCTGTTTTGCTGAGAGCACTCTTATTTACTTTGCAAGCAGCCCTAAGGTGAATGACCCCCTGCGACAGCAGGTTGTCCAGATGCAGTCCAAAGGCATAAACCTTTCAGCCATTGCAAGAGCAGTTGTTCGTTCCCAGGCAGTGATTTCTACATTTACATTTACAGCATTTGGCAGATGCCCTTAGCCAGAGTGACTTACATAAGTGTTTTAAGACTCCATAATGAATTTTTCCCGATACTGTCTCAATAAACCCAGCCTATGAATACCATCTGTCTAATACTCTGTGACAGGTTTTTTTTTTTCTTTTAATTGAACGAAAGAGCTCAGACTATAATACCAGAAGTGCTAATCCAGGTATTTCTGAAAGAGGTAGGTTTTAAGTCATCGTTTAAAGACATTCAGTGACTCAGCTGATCGGACATCTAGGGGGAGTTCGTTCCACCAACAAGGTGCCTGAACAGAGAAGAAATGTTACAATCCGGTTTGGAATGTGGACTGTCTAGTTAGGAAGTTGTTCAGGAGTGTCCGCCTCTAGATGTTTAGCTTCAGTTCAGTGCTTGGGAAAGGAGTCAGGGAATGTCAGAAATGTGATTTCGAATCCACGCCTACCAGGGGCCATTCTGACTACCTAGAATATTTCTAAATTATTGCTGCTCTACAATGACACTGGCTGAATCCCATTTCTCCCCTTGGCCCTACCCATTAGCCCTACCCCTTAGCCCTACCCCTTGGCCCTTGCCATGGAGTTGCAAGTGGTAGGGGTTGAAATCTACCCCTACAAAATGGGACACCCCTTCAGTAACGTGATACGTCATTAGTCTCCGGTGAATTTTACGTAGGCAGACGCGCCATGTTTTTGCTGAATGTTTATTAGTTCCATCGCTTGGGTTGTTGGATTTTTTTCTGTTTATGACACTGGTTGTCATAATTTTGAATTCTTTATTAACGCAGAAATTATTCACATCTATACGTCTCTTTTCGTCCCACAGCCATGTGCTGATTGTTTTTCGTGTCACCTTCTCCTACCCCTCCGTTTGTAGTGAGCCTCTGAAAAATCTCCGTTTGAAGTGGTAGTTAGCCCTTACCCCTACCCCTCTGTCTAAATGAGAAATGGGACACCCTACCGCTACACGTGAACATGTAAAACAGAGGAGTAGGGCCAAGGGAAGAAATGGCATTCACCCTATGTCATTCAGGTTGCCCAAAAATGCTGCTTGCCCACATAAGACGAATGTGCGAGGGATGGAATAATGTAAAGACTCACAATGGGGAATCTATTCAACACTTTAGCTGGAATTGCATGCTAGATCAGCACCGAACAGGGTAGTGGTCTGTCTCTGCACAGTGTCTCATTATTTAAAACAATTTGGACTGAAAGCCCATTCTGCAGTTGTGGGGAAAAAAAATCTCGCTTGCTATTATTTTTATTATTAGTTCTGATTTAGCACCAAGTTTGAAGCAAATTTACCTGACACAACTTGCGAGAGAAAAATTTCTTTATTAAAGCAGTGCGCGCCCAAAGTTCACAGCAAAGATACAGAGTATTCTCATCCTTAAGAAGTGAACCCCTGACAGAGGAAATCATGGCAGAGGAGGCTCTGATTATCTTCACAGACAGGCATCAAGCAGTTTCAGCTTTCAGTTTCAGGGTCAACACATTTTAACGGTACTACTACTCTTACCGATCGGTCCGGTACTTTAACGGTATTCTGATCGGTACTTTTTGAAGAAAAAATCAAATTAACAACATAATTAACATTGCTTTATTTAACAAATCATTATTATTCAACAAATTTGCATAATTTACAATTCAGTTACCAAGTCAGTTTTTAGTCACAGACCTTTTATTACCAAGTCAGTTTTTAGTCACAGACCTTTTATGCCTGCAGACAGATGCACACCAATCATTTTTGTGTTTCAAGTCATTATGTTAAATCTTGTTAATATCTACAAAAGAAGTAATATCTGCTGTAATAAGATATTGGTTCAGCATTTGAGTTGATGACCCTTGCACACCCATTGGTCTTCCAGATTTCATTATGGGCAAATTTTAATTAATAATAGAATTTTGGCATGTGCACTTCACTTTCGATAGCTGTCGCTTGCTTACAGCCACTGGTGGTAAATGGACGCAGTGCAATTAAACAAGCATCTCTAGTGTGCATTGTCCCCTATCGTCCATTGCCCAAACCACACATTTAGTACAGTTAATAGTCATGTTCAACAATTGCATGGGCTATAGCAGCTGTCAGAATACATTAACTAAATATCTTGTGTAATGTATTCTTTGAAGCAGCAATCCATGGGAAAGTGTAAATTCAAATATCTGCTTAATATGCTCTTAATGTTTTAGAAGGGGACATTGAATGACATAATCTATGTCTGTCATTTTTGGTAGGAGTATTTCTCATAATTGTGACAGCTATGCCTTAATCATAGTATTGTAGTCTGATCTATTATTCAAACATCAGTTGTTAGACCATTTTTAACACAAACTTGAATGAATGGTTGGGCTTCTTATACAGCTACATGGCCAGGTGACTACAAATGTTTATCAGAACCTCCCGCAGCATGCAACAT
Source organism: Petrocephalus schoutedeni (assembly GCA_026780765.1). Classification (NCBI taxonomy): domain Eukaryota; kingdom Metazoa; phylum Chordata; class Actinopteri; order Osteoglossiformes; family Mormyridae; genus Petrocephalus; species Petrocephalus schoutedeni. The sequence continues at coordinate 6,654,177 of JAODKL010000027.1, read as the reverse complement.
GCTGTTCCTTTCCTACAAGAATCTCCCAATCAGCCTGCAATTTTCATTCAAGACAATGCCTCTGTCTCACTGCAAAATGAGTAAATCAGTTCATTGACATTGAAATAATGAAATGGCCAACCCTGAGACCAGATCTAAACCTGATCGATCAAGGATCTCTGGAAAACCATTGGTGATAAAGTTATGGCTAAGTAACCCACTACAGTTACTGAACTGTGGCAAGGACTAGAGAAGTGGACCGTCAATAAACCAGAGAAGTGCTAGAAACTAGTGGGGTCCCTTTTTGATAACCTATATTTTGTGGAAAAGACTGTGCTCGTTATAGTGTCTTGCTTTTCAAAACATGCTAGTAGAATAGTGATAATACCCAGGTAATATTCCTTAATTTTTAGCTATGAATGTTATCAATATTTCAGGAAAATCATGTTCGTTATTTAGCACTGATCTCACTGCCATAGATACTTTGATATGTAAGCTGAAGACTCAAAAACCATTTGAGTCATTCTTGGATCATTTTCAAACATTGCAAAGGTACTGTAGGGATGTGGGACTGGCATTAAATACATTTTGAGGCCAATCGCCCCATAATTGAAGCAGTGCGACTTAGGAACAGTGCGACTTACATTTGACCTTGTGAATGTGATAAGTCAAAAAGTATTTGTTGAATCTTATTACTGCTTCACAAAAGTTCTGGATTTTCACTAATGAAGCCGCAGTGCTATGTGGCAACAAAGGAAGGAAACAGCAGCTGTAGGAGACGCTTGGTTTTGTGAACACAATAAATCTGCTGTGATTTCAAAAACTTGTCAGGGGCAGGCTTAAACTGTCTAAAGCAGTGGTTGACAAACCCCCTCAGAAAGTATTACACTCTGCATACCTCCATTACAACATTATGCTTGAACAGTATACTGGGTTGTTGGCTGGTTTTCACTGCATGAGGCTTATAGTTAATGATGTCCTGTCTGTAGAAGCTTATGCTGACCATGTTTGTCCTAGTAGAAGCTTATGCTGTGGAAAAATTCTCATCTTCTCTTGGCTGGGGAATGCATGTGGGGGTCATTTTTGTGTAGAAACAGGCAAGTGATTTAACTTGATTCTGCTTTCCATTACAGGTGAAGTCTCATTGGAGAACGTTAACTACTGTGAGAGATTCCTTGAGTTAATGATTGACCTTGAGGTAGGAAATGTAGCAACAGTATATTAAGGAGTTCACTTTTGTCTAGAGCTAGCACAAAAATCAAGTGACGAAAAGCAAGTTTGATGGCAGCTGATAATAGGGCACATTATAGCCCCTTGTCCCTAGTGGTATATCTGCCTTTCAGGGCTGGACCAAAATAAAAAATCAGCACTAGACTTTTGCCTAAACTGACCAACCACACATATACAGTTAAGCACAAAATTATTCATACCCATGCCAAATTTTGATGTATAGTGAATTATTTGACTAGTAGGTTTCTTAATGCTGTAAGTATTTGACACCAGATAGGCATTGTGTTAGTAGTTAATGAAAGATTTAATAATCTTGTGTTTTTATTTTTTTAAATTAAGGAAAATGCTGTGTCGAAAATTATTCATCCTCCTTGAAAGTGTGCAAGTTTTTTTCGGAAAATGCCAGCCTCTGTACCATTTCAAATTGTTCTGGTCATTACTACGATCTTATAAAGCATTTTAATCAACTCTAAAATGAGCACATCTGTTGCGGTAGTTCTCTAGTCAGTTACTAGTCAACTGCAAATCAAAGCTAAAACCAAAGAGCTTAATGAGGATCTCCAGTTGTACTTTGCGGCTGCTCACAAGATGGGGAAAGGCTATAAAGCCATATCAAAGTGTTTTTAAGTGCTAGTGGCCCCTGTGCTGGCAAGAATGTAGTGAGAGAGGACACTGCACAAGGCTGATCTCCATGGTCACAGACCAAGGAGGACTCCACTTCTCTAAGAGGCACACAGAAGCTTGCCTAGCCTTTGCAAAAGCTTATCTGGACAGAAAACTTCTGGTTGTCAGTTCTGTGATTGGCTGAAGCAAATATGGAATTGTTTGGACACACGGACATGGCTTTTCCTTGGTGAAAGAATTAGACGTGGCATCACCAAAACGTGCTGTACCACGACCCTCCAGGACTGGAATTGCCCACTCCTGCACATATACAAAAATCTTAAGTGATATAATAAGGAAGAACATGGTTTAGTAGCACTGCTTCTTTTTATTTAAAAGGTTTTAGTAGCATTTGACAGATCAGCACCATCCAACAAAATCTTGAAGACAAGTGCAACTGTATACAAAAATAAAACTTAAGATGACATAAAAGCTTAGAAACATTAATAATAGTAAGCTAACAATCACACACAGTTGGGAATATAAAAATGCCTGGACAAAGCAGACACCAGGTATTGTAGCCTTCGCTCCTGTCTGCTACTGTACGCGCATTTCATTTAGCCATTAAAGCCGGAGCATAAGTGACGGCTCTGACTATGAGCTGGTTGTTAGAAAAGAACTCTGATGAGAAATAAAGTAAGAATTGTGAGGTTTACTAACTAACAGTCATGAATCAAAAACGTATTATATTATCGACTTTTATTGCACAAAAATGGGAAATTATTACGCTATTGGCAATTATTACATTAATGGTAGTTATCACATTATTGGCTGCTACAGACCCCTACAATCGTGACATCGCACAATGTGTCTTTCAGTTAATTGTCTTTTAATTGCTATTAGAAGTCCGAGGCAAACACTGACATCACACGAGTAACTGAATAACTCAAACCAAAGCAATGAAGGCAGCACCAGTGCCACCCCGTTTTACTGCATTCAAGATGTAGTGAGCTAACCAGAAATCCAAACTCCTTGCCAGCAGATTACATTATGTGAATATTGTGTGTTTGTAATGTTTTTTATAAATATCCTGTAGAGGAGGTGATGCTTAAAAAAAAAGGTTGGAATTCCGAGATAAACTTGGAATTTCGGCTTAGTAAGTCAGGATTCTGAGATAAATGTGTGCATTTTTTCTACTCTACATGTCGGAAACAGGCTTCCATATGTTATGCATGTCGCAACACTGTAAGAAAAGTACGTAAAAATAGGGTCATATGTACCGTGTTAATATGAAGGAATTTTCCGTATACACTTTTTCGCAGGTATTTTACCCTTTAATTTGAATATTGCGTTGCATTATGGGAGCAAGTACACCCGCTAATGTCTGTAAATTTAACAAAAGGGAAACCCGTACCGATACATTGTTTTTTTTTTTTATGGAATTTTTTTTTCAGTGAAGTTTTGTAATACATTTCCGTAACTTTTAATGGATGGAATTACATTTTTTTTATTCCTTCCTGATTTCCGATCCAGTAATTTAAACCAGGATCATAACGATACAGAATATCAGATCGGCGCATCTCTAGAAAGAATGGAGATGCATTCAACCCCAAGAACACCATTCCTACTGTCAAGCATGATTGTGGAAATGTTTTTCAGCCAATGGGCCAGGCAAAGTAAATGGTATCATGAAAAAAGAGGACCACATTACGATTCTGGAGGAAAGCATCAGGCATCAGGAAAGCTTGCCCTTGTTCAACATTGGATCTTCCAACAAGATAGTGATCCAAAACATAAAGCCAAAGTGGTCCAGAAGTAGAAAAAAAATATCAGCATATTGGAGTGGCCCAGCCAGAGTCCAGACTTTAATCCCATGGATTTTCCCTTGTGGTGGAAACTGAAGACCATTGTGAGGATAGGGAAGCCTTCCAACTTCAAAAGACCCGGAAATCTTCGCAATAGAGGCGTGGTCCAAAATCTCAGTTAAGACATGCAAAAAGCTGGCTAGCAATTATAAGAACCGTTTGATTGCTCTGATGCCAAATAAAGGCTTTGCCACTGATTATAGAGAAAGGGTATGAATAATTTTGCAAACTCACTATCAATCAAATAAGTTTGGCATGGGTATGAATAATTTTGAGCTTAACCATCCGTCCATATGGCATATTTTGCCCCGCATAGCCCTTTTACTTTGAGAAGTATAGAACATTGTGAGACCAGTCATCTTAGATGTGAGATATAGTTAATTGAAAGTGTTCCCAATTTAATCCATTGTATTATAATGACGGCAACAGCCTTAGATGCCTACTAGCAGATATCATGGTTAATGGTTTGCTTTGATCTTTATTGTGTTGCCAGGCTCAGCTCCCAACCCGCCGATGGTTCAACGCCGTGCTGGATAACTCCCACTTGGTGGTCAGGTGCCAGCTCTCGGGTCTCGCCCACAGAGAGAAAGAAGGCCATCTTTTCTGCCAGGTGATGCATGCTGCCATGGATTTCACACAATTTCATAAAATTCAGGCTCCAATATGGGATCTTTGAGCTTAAAAGCCGATCATTTTGCAATTTTGTTTAGAAACTATATGGTGAGACAAAATAGATAATTAAGTTTGTGCTTATTTTATATTTTATTACTCTGTTTACTGATGGATGAAAATACACATTCATCGGCTTTATTTCCAGTTGATCCATCTTGTAATTCTAGAAATTGCTGAGGTTGGGGGTGGTGGTGACGGGGCTCTCCAGGGAATACATTGTCATTGCAGCAGTATCTTGTCTACTGGGAATCAAGTTCTCCCTTGGGTCAATTTAAAAATGTCCTTGTTTTGGAGCAACCTGTAGAAATAAGCTTTTTGCTGATCCTGAACCAGGTCAGAAACTGAGGCTTAGCTCTTCCTAGGTGATTTCTAAAGAACATACATATTTCTGACCTGAACCAAGCAGAGTAGTGCAGAAGTGCAGTACTCCTTGCGCATAGCTCTGCTAATGTTTAATGTGAAACTTTGTTTGTTTATTCAGCTCTTGGATATGCTGAAATTCTACACCGGCTTTGAGATAAATGACCAAACAGGGAATGCTCTCACAGAGAAAGAGATGACAAACCAGCACTATGACCAAATCACATCTCTGCAGGTTAGTTGTGGTGTGATAACCCTGGCTGCTCCTTATTTAGCAGTCTGCACGTTATTGTGGATGCTGAAAGAGTGAATGCAGGTTTAACACTGTGCTCCTTTACATTTCAGAGAGCCGCGTTTGCACATTTCTCCGAGCTTCAGGACTTTGCTTTATCCAACGTAGCAGCAGTGGATACCCGCGAGTCCCTCATAAAGCACTTTGGTAATCTCAGGTACAGTCCTTAATTAAACCTTATGCTATTTCTGATATTAATGTGCCATAAGAATTTGGGGGTAATCAGTGGCAGCCCTTTTACATTCTGGAATTTTTAAGGTTTCCTATAAGACCGGAAGATTTATTCAGGCTCCTTGTTATGAACTGATTTCTTTATTTTTATCAGAATACACTGCAAGAGCATTACGCAGCTACAGCCAGTCAGAATGTCACTTACTGTATTTTAAAGCAGATAGCATTATGCAGCTATAGCCAGTCAGAATGTCAAGGTATGGAACATTTTTATTACAAGACTTGGTTGTTTGTAGGGATGAGCCAATCCACATTTTTTCAGTTCCAATCCCAATCAGAGAAACGATTGCTGTCACTGATACAAGAGCTCTTTTTACTTTAATATTATCATTAGATAATATTAAAGTAATTTTTCAGTGTCAACACGATCCAAGTACATGAACAGAGGGTATTGGCTGATATGAGTACCAGTCTGATATGAGTACTTTTTAAATAAACACAAATTAAACAAATGCATACCAAAACAGTTTTGTTAAATAGGGTACTGGAAACATACACTTCTACCTTGTTTGCACCTCCCCTTGATTTTAAGTGTTTTGAGCCATTAAATATCTTCCAAGAGAGTACATGCAAGTGGCAAATGCTTAAAATACCCCGCAGTTTTTCTCCGACTGGCAGTGTTCAGCTTGAATGCTACAAAAAAACATTTAAAATGGGAAAGAGCCATTGTGCAATTGATTTGTACAAATCGATTTAATAAGAAAGCAGAGCTATGATTTTATATATGGCCAAAAACTAAACAAATTAATTTTGAATGTGGATCAGTCACATCAGTCACATATGGCCAATACCAGTTCTGTGTAATAGGTATGGATTGGTACCAATGCCAACCTCTAATATTGGTGCACTCATTTTAAGGAATTGCAAAAATTTTGATGCACTTTTTGATTTTGAAAAGCTGAAGGTGTAAGCCCAGTCTGCCGCTGAGTGCAGTGCCCCTTGATGTGTGTGTTTCTGTGTGTGTCTGTGTGTATATTTGTCATCATTACAGTGTGAGTACCTAATGTCCCCACAATGTAATAAAAACTTCCTACATTTTACCTTGTGGCAACATTTTTTCAGTCCTCACAAGGATAACTTAAATTATATAAAAATCTGTGTCTGCAATCAAAAAACTAAAAATGCCAAAAGTGTCATATTTTGTTTGGTTACTTATGGTTAAGGTTAAGGCTGGGTAGGGGTTAAGGGTGTCATGATTGGGATCAGGGTTGTGCCCATAGGAATGAATGGAGTGTCCCCAAAGGAATACATGGAGTGTGTGTTTGTGTATGTTTTAGTGTACCAGATGAAATCCTTTAGCGATAAGAGCATGCTGGCTGCTGGATCTGGTCACAGTGCATTTGGTTTCAGAATTCTGCTCAGGCACATGAAGTAAAACATACTGTTTCTGTTTTTAATTGGCTAACCATTTTGAGGGGTGGCCCAATGGCACTATGGGTGGCACTGTTGCTTCACACCTCTGTGACCAGAGTTTCCTGTGTTGTGGGGTTTCCCTGCTTTGCGCCCAGGTGTGGGATAGGCTCCAGACCCCAGTGACCCTTCATAGGACAAGCAGGTATGGTTGATGGCTGGACATTCATTAAGACATTTCAGGTGTCTTTTCTTCCTGCAGTCCCAACACGCTTCACCAGGTGGCAGCCTACCTCTGTCTCTTACCAGAATTGTCAGAAAGACAGAACACTACCAATGAATATGAGTTCCTCCTTGAAATGCTGGTAAGTGATGGCTGAAGAGGCTCCCGCCGGTTTATCTACAAGTTTAGGTTAAACATGAAAAAGGACTGGTTCTATTGATTTCAGTATGGATTTAAAAACTGAAATAAATAGGAAAAAAAATCTAATGTGTATTGTACCTTCATGAAGTATGAACAATCCAGTAAAAGTGGCCCCTGTTGACAGGGTGAAGCTCGGATTTGCCCTCCTTGGAGAATAACTGCCCAGGCTAGCTCTGTCCGGATAGCTAACTTTGTGAATCTGTCTGAAAACCTTTGTGGTGTACCACCATTATAACTGATGTTTACAATAGTTTAACTGTCTTGGAATCTTAGGCTAGAAAGCTGACCTGAAATCCATGTCATAAGTCTCATCTTGCTTTGTTTATAGCTTAAGCTTGTTTCACCAACACAGGTGATAATCACCAGTTAGTGTCATGTATTGATACCGAGGTACTTGATATTGTCGATTACTGATATCTTCATATCAGCCAGAACTAATTTGTTCACTCAATTCTATTACTTGTTCATAGGTATCTCGCCATGAGAAAAGAATCTCTCAGATTGAGCAACTGAACCAAATGCCCCTTTATCCAACAGAGAGGATCATTTGGGATGAGAACATTGTCCCTACGGAATATTATTCAGGAGAAGGTACTTTAGAAGACATTTAATGAATTCATAGTCCTGCCATAAAAAAATTATTGCAGTATTTCTGTTTGTTTTATGTTCCAGTTCCAGCAAATGTTAGTGTACGTATACAATGGCTTGACTATATTTATACTTTCAGGTTGCTTAGCATTGCCAAAACTGAACCTCCAGTTCCTTACTCTGCATGACTATCTGCTGAGAAACTTCAATTTGTTTCGCTTGGAGTCCACCTATGAGATCAGGCAAGACATTGAGGATGTAGTGTCTCGGATGAAGCCATGGTGAGTTTTGCACATTTTTTTTCTCCAGTGATTTGCAGTGCTTTTTCATGAAAAGCTTATACACAAAGGTGACAGTTGAACAGTCCAGGGGCCTCATTTATCAAACCCTGTGTAAATTTTATCGTAAAAAATGCAAGTGCATAAAACAATATATATGTATTTATCAAACTTGCTTTATGCGCATTGCCCATCAGCAATGTTGGAAGTACCTAGTAATGCATGCACACACAAGCCTGAGATCCTGCCCAGTTTACGCCTACAAATACCCATAAATGGTCCATGCAAATAAGCTGCATGCTTCTATAACATGCAAGGCAACCCTTTCCTGTCCAACCATAGTGACTGTAAATAGAAATCCAAATGGAATTTTGAACAGTGTGAAGTAGAGGCATGAAAAATGTTATAGTTGGGGGCTATTAACAATTATCACAAAATGTATTATGATTTATCACACTTATATATTGTGCAGCTGTTTCTAATATTTTGGCACTATTTTGCATGTTCGGTTAAGATGCCAGACCGCATTTTATTGCCAGAGTATTTGTACTATACAATGATGATACAGTTGAATCCGAAAAAGTGTGTTGAATGGCAACACATCACCACTGCTGTAAATTCTGCCATCTGTACAAAACACCTTGAAAAAATGTGGTCGGATCTGAATATAGACAGAGATATTACGTGCTCTGCACTGGGCCAGTGCGACTGCAGCTATCCAGGGAAAACCCACATCTTCACCCTCCAAACTTTGATAAGTATTTGGCATCCATAAGAGGAGATGCCCTGTTATGCAGTACCAGAGTGAGACACTTATGTAGTGACTCCAAATGAGCAAATAATCCAGACCACGAATTAAATGGTTTTCACTTGACAAAAGTGGCTCATTTAGCACTCATTTCATTATCTGCATCTCTTCCTGTGTGCTGTACAGTTGTGGAAAGTTTGATAAATAAACTTTGTTTTGTAGTTTTTATGTTTCTGTTCACCTACAGCATAGCGAAACATAATAATGCAAAACAAAGTACAAAGACATTACATATAACGGATAATTAAAATTATCTTGGTGGTCCATTGAAAGTTGTCCTTATACTCCCTTCTTTTTATATTCTCACCAGTAAGAATGCTGTTGTGCCATATCACATTTGTGTGGCTATTTTTATACGTGGATCCATGCATGCAAACATCTGATGCCTAATTCACACTTAATCCAGCTACTGACAATTACAGATATTTTCAATATATTTTAAGTGATGACAGTATAGTATTTGAAATGGCAAATTCAATTCTCCAAGGCAAATACATTGTCTTTTGCTTACTCAAATAGTTTACCTGCAGTTTCCTGCTTTCCAGTGGGTGTCGTCTTTTCCCAATTTATATCCAAAATGATACGTTCTCCTTTCCCCTGTTAAGTTTTGTTTGATTGATCTGGGATTTTGCTTAAAAATTTACATATTGATATGCAACTTTGATAAATGAGGCCACAAGCATTCTCTGCTACTTGAGTCAAGTCAAGTCACGTTTATTTATAAAGCACTTTAAAAACAACAATAACAGCTGACCAAAGTGCTGGACAAGCAAGGAAATACGACTTGATAGACAAACGAAGAGGGAACACAAAGAAACATGAAACAAAATACACATTACAGGTAACTAACTAACTAACACATTCATGCTGTATTGAATGCCAGGACATTACTCTGTTCCTTCTAGGCAATCAGAGTATGGAGGTGTTGTGTTTGGCGGCTGGGCAAGAATGGCACAGACTATTCTGTCCTTCTCTATTGTGGAAGTGGCCAAGCCCAACATTGGGGAGAACTGGCCGGCCCGTGTCCGAGCCGACATCACCATAAACCTCAATGTGCGCAATGAAATCAAATCAGAGTGGGAAGGTATGTGTCTTATTGCTAATACATTCCATTTGTTACTGGCTAATGGCATCTCGGTGTTCTTTAATGACCAAATGCATCTTGGTGTACTTAAAAGTTAAATGTCCATCCATCCAACAATTTCCTGAAACCGCTTATCCTGTTCAGGGACAAGTTAAATGTAAAGTCAACAATTTCCTGAATCTGCTAAAGCAAAATATTTTTATTAAGTCAGAATACTATTTTATAGGGTTTCTAATGAGCATATCCTTTTTGGCTAACAAGAATCACTTGAATGTGTTAGAGTTTTGCCTTTGTGTAAATTGCTTGTACTGTTTAGGACTGCGCAAACACGATGTCTGCTTCCTCATCACGGTGAGGCCGAACCTCCTGTACGGCACGCGTTTCGACCGTCGACGGTCACTGGTGGAGCAGGCGGGGCTGGTGTATGTGAGGGGCTGTGAGGTGCAGGGCATGCTGGACGACAAGGGCCGTGTCATCGAGGACGGTGAGCCACGACTGACCAAGCAATTGACGTCACTGCTGCACCATGCTTTTTTTTGTGCTTTTCGAATGCTGCATTTATTTCTCCTTTTTATTTTTGCGAGACTTTGAGTTTCCAAAGAGTGTATAGCGTAAGTTTCAGGAATGCTGTATGTTTGCATGTAGGGGGATGCCTGTAGGACTGAGCAGTATTCCCTCTGTTACGTTTCCCTTTGTTACAGATTGCTGGTCCTTAAATTAACAAGTGGGTGAAACTTTTCTATGAGTCCCTACTTAAAATTTTGCCTGCTTTAGGGGGAGTCTACAGAATTATTTGCTAATATGATGCTGTAATGCTGAAATTATGCTTTTTCCTGACATTAAGGTCCTGAACCAAAGCCCAAGCTGAAAGGTGACACCCGGACGTATCGTGTTTGGCTGGACCCAAATCAGTATCAACAGGACATGACAAACAGCATTCAGACAGGGGAAGAAGACCCCTATGAGACCTTTAACATCATCATGAGAAGGAAGCCCAAGGAAAACAACTTCAAGGTCTGTGGCAGTGGTGCTGCTCAGCTGCGCTCCTGGGCCTTCTCTAGCCCAGTGTTCCCCAGTTCTGGTCCTGGAAGGCCAGTCTGCAACACAGTTTGCAGATTTCCCTGCTCAAATATACATACTAAACCTGGAAAATAGGTGAAAGGTGATTAATCGTTATTGTTGACGCACCACAGCATGCAACAACGAAATGTGTCCTCTGCATGTGACATTGACACAGCAGGGGGCAGCTACGTCAGCGCCCGGGAAGCAGTGCTTGGGGACGGTACCTTGCTCAGGGTACCTCAGCGGTATTTGCGGGTCGGGGACTTGAACCGGCAATCTTTCAACTACACAGTTGTGTCCCTAACCACTACACCACCTGCCTGCCCCATATAAATAGCTGATTAGGATGTGATAAGAACATAACTATACAAACGAGAGGAGGCCATTCGGCCCATCAAGCTGGCTTGGGGAGAACTTAACTAATAGCTCAGAGTTGTTAAAATCTTATCTAGCTCTGATTTAAAGGAACCCAAG
>JAODKL010000027.1:6585393-6596334 GCA_026780765.1 Petrocephalus schoutedeni | reverse complement strand
GACTGAGCTGGTGAGATTTTTCAACCACAAATTACAAGTAACTTACTAAAAACGAGTGTTAATAGCAATTTGATAAACACTGATTAAGGTCAATTTACTATTTTTTATTAAATACCATGTTTGCATTTACAGTGCAGAGACAAACTGAAATAAACAGTGATTATTCTACATTTGATAATTGGTTTTGCATTTAACCATCAAATATAAGCTTTTATAATAAGTTTTTTAATGCAATTATGGCAAAATATGCTTACTCCTTGCAAAATGTGGGATTATTTTTTAGTTGATTGATAGTCCTTATATATACACACATATACAAAGATCTAAAAATAATCTAGTTGCCTGCAAGTATTCTCAAAGAGTATGCGCCTGTGATGCTTTGTCAACTGAATCACTAACACTTTTAAGGACTCCTATGAGCCTTAAAACAGGAGTGTGTATACAGGTGGGTGGGGGCTATCTTCCATTCAACAACTTTTACCATTGCCAAGGTTGTTGTGTGTTCATATTGTGAATAATTGTTCATCTCTGCTGAATGTAGACATAGTTATGTTTTTTTATATTGTTCTGTTTCATGGTGCCTGGATGGTGCATGCTGTTCAGTTGAGAAAGGTGGCTTGCTGGTTTCAAATAAATGGTTAGGTTGGCACTGAGTTTTGCTTGTCATAATATGGTGACATTATCCTGTCTTTGAACTGGAAGAACTATAGTGTCTTCTGAACACACACACACACATACACACACAACTGGACTTACTATCCGAAGACTTCCTTCTTCAGTTAGGTTTGTGGAAAAGTTTCTTTAACGCCCCGTCTAGTCTGACCTTAGAGGCGTGTTATTACCTCGCCCGGCTTAGTGTCAGATACGTGAAGACGTTAGACAACTTCTGGCTTTGAATACAGGACGTCCTGTGTGCTTAGTGAGCAACGACTGACTCATTAGTTAGCGTACGTGCGATAAGCAACGCCTGGCTGTGACTTTCAGGAACAGTTCTCTCTCGATATTCTGAACCTAGTCAGCTAACAGAAAAGAGCGCTTTTGGCCTCTGTCACATAGGAGAGACATCTGCATTAGAGCCATTTTTAGTGTTTTGCTAAACCTAACAGCTAAAACAAAACACCGCGACAATGGGCTTTGATTTAAAAGCGTTTGTTATGTTAAATTTGCTTCCGTTTCTCAGCTGCGAGTTACAAGCGGCCAATTCGTGCAAACTCGACGGTGTTTGTCGTGTAAGTAACTGATATTAGGTTCCAAAGCTCACAATTTAAAACAATAATTGTTTTAAAAGCATTGCTGCTAAATTAATTTAACGTTTAACGTGATGGTAAGTTTTGTTCAATTTTAAAATAAAAGTTCCAAGAATTGGTCCTGAATAGTATGTCTAATTTGTCAAGATGACAGATTACTTGGACGACTGTTTGTGTGACCCGAAGACTATAGATGCATTCAACAACGACAAACTCTTTCCTATACTGCATCAGTTACTACAAACGGATTACTTCAGGTTTTATAAGGTAAATTGGCGCTTCTTTGTCTTTGTGTCGGCTAAAGTCTTTTAAAGGAAAAGGTTCAACGTGTTAAAGAATCATTATTTGATAACAGGTGATTCTGAATAAACCCTGCCCGTTCTGGACTGCGAAGAACCGCTGTGGGATGAGGAACTGTGCTGTGAAGCCCTGTAAGCCTGTGAGTAATATATATTGTAACATATTGTATGCGTTCTAATTATCATGGCTATTTTAAAGGATTATAAGAATATATCTAGTACCCCAATAGCTCTGATGGGTGGTGGAAATGATGATAATTTATGCAATATATTTCTATATAATAACTGTATAGGCATGAGTTACTTTTTCTGGCATAGAAACAGTTGAGCACATATTGGTTTGATTATTAAGGAAAAAATCTTTATATTTATTATATGCTTATTTATAGATTACCTTTATTATTAAATGTTCAGACAGAGCTTGTTATATCACTTGCAATTTAGTTTTTATTCAATCAATATGTTATGGTGCTAGCACTGGATGTAAACTATACCAACTAAATGGGCATTTGGGCTTGCCAAATTCATCATGGTGGAGCCCTGCCGGGAAAAAATCATTGTGGGGGACCCCAGAGTCCAGGATTGATTTTTAATGTTGAAGTGATTGATGCATTGAATATAAATATATAAGACATATTAATACACAGACATCCAGACAAGGGCATAAGACAAAAACAATACAGCTAAGCACCTGATTAGGTTGGAAATATTGCACAAATGAGCAATGGAATTGAATAAGCAGCAATAAGAGCAATAAATAGATTTTCACATTGGTGTTATGGGTCCGGTGCACAAAGAGGAACTGTCAGTCCATTTAGCAAAGCCAGGCGTAGGGAGAGACCAGAGTGTTCCGCAGTGGAGCAGCCATTTATCAGCATTTTTTAAATTTTTTCACGAGTGAAGTCTGTAGCTCTACAACACTTTTCAGGGTGTGGATTTTGTCCTGGCTTTAGGCACCACTTGCAGAAGGGGGGGGGCGGACGGACGGACAGATGGGCTCACTGCAAAAAAACAACCTACACACAAATAAGGAAGAGCTCCATAACCAAATTGCTGCCTTATTGTGCAATGAAAATAAATATGGATTCATGTAAATAAATGAGGAAACAAGGGTCTCATGGAACAACCGTTTGGCTCACCTGACTTAAATATCTACCTGGAAGTACAGATAAACTGGCTGTCTGTATCAGATATGTTTTTTAACAGTAACATTAATTTTCACATTGAAACCATATTATTATGATTTAGAGAAATTTTTCAGTGAAATTTTTATTCTGCAAAAGGGTAAAGTGTTTGACTAAATTCATTATGATTTCCATACTCATGCACCTTGTGGGCTATACAGTATGTATGTTGCTTACAAGAACGGGTTATTTTCCTGTCACCAAAAATTAGTCTTGCATATTTGCATCCTCCAGACTTTGGATAATGCGTTTGGTTTTGGAGCTGGTTCGCCTCCACAGACATATTGCTTGTTAACATAACTCAAAAACCATTTTATGGATCTTTTTCAAACTGCAGAGGCATTGTATTGGTGATGAACTGGAAGTGATTAAACTTTGAGACAGATTGCCCGAAAACTGAAGCAGCACCACAGCAGTGATAATAAAACAAAGAGCAGTTTTGAGACTTGACTCTGTTAAGACAGGGCTGCCCAACTATGCTTCAGGAGATCTACTACCCTGAAGAGCTTACAGTAAGTGTAGCTCTAATTTAACACACACATTACAGATTATTGGGACCTTCAGTAGCATTTCAGCATTAGCGCCGGCTATGTTGAAGCCATTGGAAGATACACACAGCTTTACATTTAGACTCAAGGAGTAACACGTAGTCCTCTTTGGCCTTAAAATATTGTTTTTAGAATACTTTTAATGTAAATTTCAAGATGTCAGATTTGACAAATATTCAAGTAAAGATGCCTTGATATTTTGTCATTACCAGCATGTGAACTTTTCAGTATCAAGAAATACAAGTTGAATGAAATTGCTACCGGATAGTGCTACCTTACCAAATAATGCTACCACATGGCTGCGCTCGCTTGCTCTGTCGCGCATTCTCTCTTAAAGTTACATTACATATTAAAAACAGAAGTTGACGTAATTTCTGCATAGTCAACTTGCAGTTTTGGATTTTTTTTTAAATAGCAGAGAAGCATAATTTCCCCTTTTAAGTGAGAAAAATTTGAAAAGTTGAAGCATTTGCCCCAATTCCAAATAAAGTCCCAAAACAAGCGCGCAGCAATTCTGATTTGACGGAGACTGAACTCGGAACTTTTGCTGAAACGGCTTTAACTTGCTTTGCCGACTATAATGTAAATTAAGGTCCTGCGATACTTCTCATCATTGGAAATGTGTGCAACAGAAACGCGAAACCCACACTGGAAATGGCTTTCAAACGGGGAGGCCTAGTTAAGAGGGATTAAATGAAGAAATAAAAGAAGTGAAACATTATTAATGGCCATTATCAAAGGATAAAGTCATTTTGGTACACGAGCAGCGTTGCAGCGCATGCGCAAACAATCACATCTGCCAACGTCTAAGGTAGCACAGATCGGTGGGCTGGGTGACATAAGTGCGAAATGTTTACTGCGCGTGCGCAAAACAGTTTGGGAGCACATATCGGTAGGTAGCAGTATTCGACAGAACACCGATGTGCTCCCAAGCTGTTTTGCGCATGCGTAGTGCTACAATTTGCACCTGGATTTGGGTCACTGGCTCGCATGGCATGGAAGAAATTTGTATTTTATTATTCGGACAGTAATGCATTGACGGTTCATAAATCAGGGCAACCTAATACGGACTTCATGGCGGTGATACTGAGCCATTATTTAGAGATTGATTTCCATGTCCTCTGATAAAGCAGAAATAGCTCCAACAAGCTCTTCTGTCGCCATTACTCTATAGGAAGAAATCCCTCAGTCGAATGAATTCTGGTGAGGCCGTAAACAAGGAAGTGACATCGTTAATGAAGCCCCGCTTTGATGAGAGGTCTGACAGTTGGGAATTGTCAATTGAAGTTTTGTGCAAAAAGAGCGTAGTGACTTGCAATGTGCAATGCCGGGGTGCTATTGCATTGCCATTTGAATAAAGAGGCAAAAAAAAACATGGCAGTACGACGTTAAGGATTGCATCAGCACTTTGCACATTGAATTGCCAGTTGCAAAATGTATCTTCAAATTGCATGCTCAGATTGAATATTGAATTGACAATTGCAAAATGAATTGCCATTTGAATAAAGAGGCAAAAAACCTATGGCAATACAAAATGCATGTTACGAACCCCAATCTAGGGGTTTTGGGGAGTAACATGAAGGACGTGGGTGCGTGTGAAAACAGAAGGACAAACACGCACAAAAGCGAGAAGAAATCAAGCAAAGAAAACAGCAGTCACTCCTTACAATATATACACGTTGAATCAAACACACGAAAGAAGAAAGAACCAGAAATAACACACACTCAATGTGCCAAAATCAGGGAACAGGCATAATCGTGGTCTGTAAACAGGCAAAAGAGTGGGTACATGGGAAATCAAGAAATCGGAGCAACAGTACCAGGGCCAAGACAAAAAGCGAGAAAGCCAAGCAACAAACCAAGGTCATACACGAGTCAGTAAATCCAAAATAAATCACAAGCAAACAAGCAAATCCAGCAGAAACTCCCTGCCTCGGCATCTTCGATCCTTTTCACCGCACAATTGCATATGGCGACTTCCGTGGAGGGAGGTCCAGGGGGTGGATCGATGGGTGGAGCTGATGGGGACAAATTAATCCTAGACACACTTGCGGCAGAACACATATGCACACACGTAACACATAGCCCCTTACAGCACGCACCAAACCCTACACAGTAATACAGTACCTAAACCCTTACAGCACGTAACAACACAATTCAGTGAATCTTTATTCTATTTTTTATTCAAAATATTTTGAAATGAATTAAGGTTTGCATCAGCACTTTGCACACTGAACTGCAAAATGTATTTTCAAATGATATGCTCAGGTTGAATATTGACTTGACAATTGCTTGCTCAGATTGAATATTGTAAATTTGTAGATGCAAATTATTTTTTTATTGTGAAACAAACAAGAAATAAGACAAAACAAAACTTGAGCATGCTGCAAATATTCACCACAATACTTTGTATTGACTCATAAAGACAGAATAATACAAAAATTGGATAAAGGAAATTCAAAAAAAGAAATCCACATTATAACTGAAGATGGAGGAAAAAAACCTCTGGGAGTTCAAGGTCAGCTGGCTGCCCAACACCTCTTGCCATGCTAACCTTACAGAAAAAGAAAGAGTGCGCTTGCTTGCTCAAAGTGAGAACTGTGGTCGAAGGCAAAGCCAAAGTCCATAAATGAACCAGTTCTCCACACCGGGCTGTGGGATGGCAGATTGAAGCCTGCACCTACAACAAAACAGTTCACAGGTCACATCCATCTGACCACATTGGTGGTCAGAAAATGCACAGACACATTAATAGACAAGCATAGTAGATAGAAATGACATGAGATTGTGGGGACCATTCTTTGGTCTCCACAAGGGGAAACTCAATGCAATTAAAAAATGAAAACTGCCAAAAGACTTGCATTTGGTTTGCTTACTTTTGGTTAAGGTTAGAGCGGTGTAGGTTTAAGATTGTCATTATTGGGATTAGGGTTTTTCCTCCTATAGAAATGAATGAACAATCCCCACAAACTGTGTGTGTGATGGGCTGGTGCGCTGTCCTGGGTTATTCCCTGCCTTGTGCCTGTAGCTTCTGGCATAGACTCTGGACCTTGCATAGAGCAAGCAGATATAGAATATGGTGGCCTCAAGCCTTGCAAATATGCCAAATTTAAAGTGAGGATATTTATGCATTTCCTTTTTTCCCTCAAATAGCACCCAAGTTGGGAATGGCTTTCAATGTTTATCCAATTCCATGGAAGACCTTTGAAGTCAACCCTAACACAGCTTTTGGATACAAGGTGATACAGCTCAATGAAAGCAGGTGAGGGAAATTTTGTACCCTGACTGGATTTTGCAGAAAATGACATGCATAATGATTAACTTCCAACATTCTTTTCATTTATTCCCTCTGTCTTGTTACCTCTGTTGTGACAATGACAAAGACGACCATTCTACCAATTCATTTACATTACTCCACATTCAGTTACACTTGTTATTCTTAAACTGCTGGTTTTATTACTTTTATATCATTTTGCCCTCTGGACTTATATATGTCACTTATGTTAGGCAGTCATCAAATTCAGGGCATTTGTGTAATTAGGAAAAAGAAATAGCCCAATTATGCTATACACGTCACGTCGCAAGGGAAGGAATGACCCAGAATGCAGCCATGCAGGCCAAAACCCCTGAAGGGGTGTTTATTCATGGGCAAGGAAACAAACAGGGAACCAAACAGAACAGGCAGCATACAATGACCGGACTGGGATCACAAGACTGAGACTCACTTATAAAGGAGACTAATCAGGGAGCAAAAACAAGGCATCTGTGATCAGTTAACAAGAGGGCAGGAACAAGAGATGGTAAAACACAGGGAACGGACAAGCATGGCGGGGATGGTCGTGACAGAACCCCCAAAGCCCAACCAGATCGGGGATGGGACCCAGGAAACCAGACGACAGGATGGACACATGGGGCTAGGGCACCAGGGAAGGCTAGGCACTAAGGACATGGTCAGACAGTGGATGGGCAGACTCTAGGAAGGGACAACCTGGGGAAGACAAAGCAGAACAAAACACGGCACCTAGAATGCGTCAACTAAACAGGACAGGGACCCATGCAATGGGGAAACCAATGGAAAATGGGAGGACAGAACAGAAAGGGCTGGGGCAGAGTGTGGCTCAGTGGGTTAAGCCTCTATTCCTGTAATCAGAAGGTTGTTGGTTCAAGCTCAGCCTCTGCACATCTGCGGGCCCTTAACCCCCAGCTCTCTGGGTGGTGCACGAGCTGGCTGCCCTTCATGGCCAAGCTTGCTCTCATGTGGAGAGCAAGGTTGAGGGAAGTGAGAAGAGAATTTCCCCACGGGGATCAATAGAGTATCTATTATTATGTAAAACAGGACACCCCCCATAAAAGGGGCAGAGTGTGGCTCAGCAGGTTAAGTTCTGTGCCTGTAATCAGAAGGTTGCCAGTTCAAGTCCAGCCTCGGCATATCTGTGGGCCCTTGAGCTCCCTTGGCATCCCTTGAGGTTGCTGCCCTTCATGGGAGGTGAGAAGATAAAGCATAAAGAAAATCAAAAAAAGGACAAGGAGGAGGCTGGCCATTCTGGACATGCCCCTGTCTTCCTCTCCATGAGATGGAGACATGGGCTTCCTGCACCCCCACATAAACTCACAGACTCCAGACTAACCCTCATACTACATTGGTTAAACAGTTAGGGAATACTTGGACAAGTATAATAATGTATAATCCCTGTTTCAATATGTCTAATGAACAATGGGGAAAAAAATAAAAACACTTCTGGCAGGGTGAACCATTGTAGTCCTTTGGCTCAGATCCATAGTGATGCTTGGGTGTCGAAATGGACAATTATCCTTTGTTCCTCTTTATCTTCCAGGTTGTTAGTTAGCGATCCTTTGATAAGGTATGATGAAAAGTACACAGGAAGGATTTACCATTGTGAAACTGGAAACTCTACATGTTATGCAGTATCTATAGCAGGTATTTATACTCTATACTGCATCACTTACAAATTTATAACACAATACTTTTGCTTATGCATTTCATACATACAAAAAATAGTCTAAAGTGCTGCTAGAAAACTACTCTCTTCTTTTGGTAAGGGCTTCAGTTTTGCATTGATAAGAAATAACATTGCAAAAAACAGTTTATATTTTAATAGTTCTGTGAAATATGGATATTTCAACAGTCCCTCTGTATGCTGTAAACATGTCTCTTGGACTCTCAATGGTTAAACACCCAGTGTCTTCAAACACATTGGTAAGTATGCTTTTATGGCTTAAAATTTACCTATGTTGATCACAACATATTTTTCGGCAATTTCTGAACCTTCAGTAAGTGAGATCGTTCAGTGCTGTCACACCTTTCAGATTAGCAGTTCAAATCCTGCTGCCTGTGTGTTGTTGTTTTTGTTCTTATCAGTCATTGCCTCATTGTTTCCCAGTTTGTCCAGCAGGTGTCGCTGGCCATCCCATTCTTTTCTGCGTTCCTAGTGTTTGAGTACTTAGTGATTGTTAGTGACCCTCACCTGGAGGGTATTCTCTGTACGTCGCTTAAATCATCCAAGATCAGAAGCCTCATCTTGGATCAGTTACTGGTGGTGAAAATCATCCGGTTAAGTTGGTTCTTTAAAAGCACTTCAGGAATGGATTAGTTTAGCTGGATCCCATCATCCGAGATGATTGTGCTCCTTGAAAAGCCTATACTGCAACACACACGCAGGTGTCTGGGACAAACTATGGAAACCCAGAGGGTATATTTCAGGGCCAGACAGATTTTTTTTTAATTGTTCATGGTTAATATTCATACTTCGTTGAAGCAGTTTCTCTTGATAAGAATATTATGCGGAAACAATGAAGGATCTTGCCGATCGCGCAAACCCCTCTCGATTTGAAATTCGATTTGTGCACACCGATCGGTCGCTCATCCATGAATGGCGAGGCCAATGCTGATTGGATTTACATGCATGGACACTGATTAAGTGTGCGAGCTAATCCTTGTTTACACAGAACAGACCTACTCTGAGCAGGTTTGAGGATTTGGATGTGTTGCTGTAACAATACATCCAGCAAAAGTTTTGAAGAATGGACAGATCTAGGATCATGCCAAATCGTCAACTATTTCATCCGGCTAAATGAATAATCCATGTACGGAGAATACCCCCCTGTTCCTTATTTTTCCTAGGCCTAGTGTTTGTTTAACTTTTAACGAACCGCCTCATCTACCTTTTTTTCATTTACCTCATCTAACCCTCATTTCTTGTGTATTTATGTGCCTGCCCTTACCCTGTTCCTCTGTTGGTCATTGTAGATGTGTTATTTATGTTGTAGGGGCTTATGGTCCTGAGGTGTACATAAGTTACCTGATTTATGTTTGTGCTTATTCTGTGGTTCCTTGTGTTCCGTTAGTCTTTGTGAGTTCCAGTATTATTTACCAACCTTTGTTTAGACCCCTCCTGGTCCTTTATTGGTGACACTTTACTTGAAATAACTTCCTCAGTTAGTACTCAAGTACAAATCATGAACTAATGTAATTCCTGCAAGAAATACATGAACCATAATTACTGATTAATGATGAAAAAAGATAGGATCAGTACTTAACAGACACTGCTTACTGGTTAATGAATGCATTAAGTAACAGTGTAATACTACATTATTTGTGCCCCCTCAATTAACGTTACCTCCTCTTGTTTCTGATTCGGTTCAATTTAAAAATAAAAGTTCCCATTGTCTTGTAATCTGCACTGTGGTTCATCATTCACCACGCCTAGTCATGACAGTTCTAGCTTGTTGAGTTCCATGATTTTTATTCATTTTGCAGGCATGTGGTCCCACTATACCAAGAGACTGTAGTTCCATTACAACATATAACGGCATGTGCTTCCGAATAGATGGACAACTCACACCTGAATCTGGATTTCCATCACCTCTCAAAGGTTAGAGAAAGTAAAAAGCCTTTAAGAAAAGGTGATACTAATGTACTTCTACAATTAACAGCTGGGTTTGGGTCACTGGCTCCCATATCCTGGAAGCTATTGAAAAAATCACTTTTTACTGAAAAAAAAGAAATGCATGAACATGCATGAAAGGTTAAAAATACATGTTGCTGTGTGTTTGTTCTGTACACAGTGGTGAAGTCCGTTTTAAGTTGGATATTCGACAGATATTCGGATCCACACTCTGCAGAGTTAGCGGCGGTGTTTCACTCACATTAGCTGACATAAGTGATCGAAAGACGGACAGGGCAACAGCCTCGCAGACGATCGCGTACCCCTGATTTAGGGACCGTCAATGCATTACTGTCTGAATAATAAATTACTAAATTCTTCCATGCCATGCGAGCCAGTGACCCAAATGCAACTGCAATGTGCTACCATAGACACAAAGAACACAACAACATTTATGAATTTTTAACCTTTCCTCTAACCATTATACCACCACCAGCTATTTTGTAACGATAACTTTGTCAGAAGGACTGTGCCGTCAGTTTAATAAACATTGTGTATTACAGTATGTTCCAGTAAAAAGTCGACAACATGTTTACTAAAAAGCTATTGAAAGGAAAACATTTTTAAAATAATATAAAATGCATAACAGATAAAAATGAATGAAAGTTGCTGTTTCCTGTGTGTCTAAGGTAGCACTACAATTTGCAGCTGCATTTGGGTCACTGGCTCACATGGCATGGAAGAAATTAGTATTTTAT
>JAODKL010000027.1:6550686-6566729 GCA_026780765.1 Petrocephalus schoutedeni | reverse complement strand
AGACACATTCCCCAGCCTCACATGCTGCTTCCTGTCTGTTAGGAAGCTGGTGATCCACTTGCAGATGGCAGGGGAAACATGGAGTTGTGAGACTTTGGAGGAGGGGATTTTGGGAATAATAGTATTAAAAGCTGAGCTGAAGTCCACAAATGGGATCCATGCATAAGGCCCTTGGTAGTCAGGGTGATTCAGGATCAAGTGCAGTCCCATGTTGACCGAGTCATCCACTGACCTGTTTGACTGGTAGGCTAACTGCAGGGGATCGAGCAGGTGGTCTGTGGTGTTCTTCAGGTGGACTAGCACCAGTCGTTCAAATGACTTCATGACTACAGATGTCAGGGCGACAGGCTACAATGAATAGCCTGTACAAGGGTATGCTGCAATGAGTCTGAGCAGACTATGGTTTGCCTAACTGGCTAAGGTGATTTTTTTTTACTGGGTGCTAAATATATGCACTTCACTAAATATATATGCACTAAATATATGCACTTCATCTTGCTTAAGGAACAATAAATATTAAGAGGTAAAAACGGAAAACATATTAAGGTATGGAATATTGGTTTTAACTTAAATGAAGGTGAGGATGGTTTACCACTTAACACTGGACTTAATTAAGACAAGATAAATCATTGAGGATTTCATGGATTCTCCTTGGTGGCAGAGCATTTGATTGATAGGTTGCTCAAAAGCAATTGAATGAAATTTTAAGTGAACAGTCAAGCCTCAAAATAAGTGGTGGCGAAGGGAATTGGGATAGAAGGGACAAGGGATATGTTTCCAATTTGTTAAATGTTAATTTGTTTAAATCTATGTTCAGCTTAAGTTCAGTTTCATTATTTATTATTTAATTTTATTATTTTATTTCATTGGCATTACTTCACTGATATTTTTGCTGATATATTAATTTATATATTATTTTGTTCATATTTAATATTTGTTAATTTCACCCTTAGTAGTAAATGGTGTGATGGGAGTTTAATTGCATTACAAAATTGTAAAAAAAATCCTGAAAATATCCTGAATATCTCTTTTACAGAGGTGCTGGATGTTGGCTCATTTTCTTGCAGGAAATACTAAGACCAGTGCTAGATTCTTCTATAAAGTGAAGAATTAAAACACATTTTTTATTGACACCAGCTGATCCAACTGTCATCCTATAAGATGTATCCATGACCGGTGTGATAGCTGACCATAATTGTTATACGCCATAAGAGATACTACACTTAGTAACTTTATTAATTTGCCTTTTTTGTTTCAGTTACTCCACCAATTGGGCTTTTTCTGGAGCAGCTGGAAAAATCTGCAGATGCTTTAGATGATTATGGAATTCTAGTTGCTAAGGTAATTAGGAAAACTGAGGAATAGATGCTGGTTTTAGTAATTTAGTCCAATATGTTTTGGAAATAACCTGTGGGTTTTTTGATGTTGTTTGTGACTGTCATTTAAAATATATTTAATATAAAACTTTTAGGTGAACTGCAGTGAAATACCTCTTCCAAAGTATTGTACTAAGGAACAAGTTATGAAGAAAGCATATTTGTTTCGGTATGTTTTTTGTTTGTATTCTTTTTGAAGTTTTAAGTTCAAATATTATACAATATAAGGATGGAAATGATGTATCAATATATATCTGACGTAATGCCTTGTGCCTGGGAAATAGATTGTTTCTGGAAAATGGTTTTTGACATATAAATGTATAAAACCTCCCTAAATTGTCTTATTAGTTGTTCTTATGTGATCATTTACAAACTTGCGCAAGAAATTGCCTTTTTCTGATTGGTTCTTTTGTGTTTTGCTAGAGGCTCTGAGCTTATGAAGAGCTTTGGTACTGACACCGTGTTTGATGTCAGTGCCATTGTGGCTCATGTTCTTTTGTGAGTAGCTAATTTGATTCCATCATAGTTGCAGTATGTATGGTTTGATTCTGCTTATAGTTTATGGAGTTCTGTATGTGTTTATCATCCCTCAGCACTGTGCTCTATAATGAACTGAGGAATGTGCAGACACCAGAGGAGCTCTGGAGTATTGAGAAGACTGTCAAAGGAAAAGCTAACATTGTTCTCGCACAGATTGTGACTCTAGGCCTCCCAGGTATGTCATGCTATTCATCAGAGATGTGGCCATCTCATGGTTTTCTGCTCTGAAATAAACCAGTCTGGTCTTTATCATTTTGTATATTTGTAGAGCACAGAGCAGTGATGGAGGCTGCATTTGTTTATGGGGCCGGATACCAGTTTGTGTTGACAGCAGGAGGCTCAGTGGTAAAGTATTTGGGGTCAGTAGAAATGTTAAAGCTCTGAAACATAACTGTGATGTTGAGTGTTGGCCATGTTATAGTGTAGTTCTTCAACTTCTGCAGTGTGGAAGACTCATCCTCTCCACAAGCACGCTTGTGGTTTCTGCACTGTAAAGAGGTCTTGCACCAGAGTGACCCCTGCCCACACACAGTCATGAGGAGAGCCCTCACTACACTCAATATCTATACCTTCCTACAGCTGATGGAAGCACCATTAGTGGTGAGAGGTTTATACTCCCTGTTGGTTATCATGCCTGCTAATATGACTACTAGAGCCTAAGGACTATATGACAATGTTGTTAAATATGAGTATTTTATTGAAAAAGGTAATGAGCGTGTACTAACAATAGCAGAACCATTGCCATTTGACGTATAATGTCAAGGCCTATTTATGGCTAGCTCTGTAGGTTATATTCTTTAGTTTAGATAGCAGAAATGTTCTTTCAGTTCACTTAATATTACTATGCTTTTTTCTGAAATTGTTCCATTTAGGTGGGGTGGGATGGGGGATTCCAAACTTCACTTTTAGTAGCTGGTATGCTTGATTCAATCATTGGTATATATTATTCTGATTGTATCCCAACACATGTATGGAAAAAGTGGAAAGAATTGTATTCTGAATACAGATGGTCCTCGAGTTACGATGGTTCGACGATGGTACGATGACTGTAGCAATACGAGAAAATTGTAAAAAAATAATAATAAATCGTAGCAGTGTAGGCGGTACAATACGTTGGGACGCTGCCTGGATGTATGCATCTCCTGCCTTGGGAGATGCCTCACTCTCGGCAGCGGTCGCCAGAGTTAGGTTGTCTGTTAGGTGTTAGAGTACATATTTTTTTCTGTGTTTATGGTGTTTTAAAGCCAGTCTTGATATTTTCAAGTTATGATGGGGTCATCGGAATGCATCTCCATTGTAAGTCGGGGACTACCTGTATTACATGTTTTCAGACTTGTAATGTAAAAGAGTAGAATCATTCAATTATATGTATCAATCTAAATAAATCTAAGTTTTGCTTGGCTATGGCAACAAAACTGGGGTGACCAGATAATCCATGTCAGGGAGCTCACTTTGAGCTAGGACAAGATGTATAAACTACTATTTCAATTAAAAGGACCTGGATTTCACATGCATGTGTGCTGATTTGTCAGTCTCTTATAATTATTAATCTGTCACTAACTAATGTGAAACAGCTGGGTGAGTCTTTCAGTCAAGAAAACAAACCAGTCAAATTATTTGGCCAAGCACAGAAGCCTTTCAGTTTTAAAGCAGTTTGGTAAACCTGAAGAAGCTCAAAGTGTCCTCCCTGACATGTATTATCTGGTGACCCTAACAAGTGGTTCAGTCCTGTTTCTGGGCCCCCCCTGCCGGAATGTTTTCATTCCAATCCTGCCTTAATTAGGGTTATGTGGTCCTTAATAGGCTAATAATGAATTTGGCAGGGTGGAAACAGTGTGGGTTTGAATGAAAACATTCTGGTAGGAGGGCACTATTAATAGGACTGAGAACTACTGCCCCAAACAAAACTCTTTTCTAACATGTTGCTTGGTGTCAAATTAAGCAAATGCAGTATGTTTGTATCTAAATTTAAATGCTTAATGCGATCGTGGTGCCCTTGTCCTATATACCCTGTTATTCTTTTACAGTTGGTTGGTCTTGGTTTCCACAAAATGGAAACACTTCACAAAAAAGTCAATACAGCTTGTGAAAAGGAAATGCTTTTACATGTATTTTCTGCATAGGAGACATGAGTTTGACACCAGTGTTGAATGAAACGTGATTGGCGCTGCTTGTATTTTTACATTTGTGTGTTTTAGCCAGTGTTTCTCAGACCTTTTCGCTGTCCTCTTACTTCTGTCTACCCTTTCGCATACGTAGATGGAGGCATCTGCTGACCCTTCAGACGTGAAGCTGCCTCTGCATGCTCCCCTGCTCTTTCTCTTCTCTCAAGCTGACACCCTTGCTCTCGACAGAGTGACTGCTGAGACTTTGGCATGGAGGCTGCGGGGGGAGCTTGTGGTGATGCTAATCCACAGGTTTGTACAAGAAAATTTGCTGTGTTTTTATCATTTTACACAAGTCATACCAATTGATGCAATTGATTTGGTTTCGGATGGTACAGGGACAGTCTGGATGTGAAAACATCTCTGGAATACAATGCAGCTTTCAGACTGGCTGGAGAGGTACCAAATAAAATGCTTGACTTTTCAAAAAGTTTAATATTTAACTTTGTTTTGAAAATGATATCTCTGTTATTTAGGCTTCAGAAATAAAATACTATATCTTAAAAAGCACTGAGGAAGCAGTCGATCTATTCCGGGGGAAGATGGTTCAAGAAGAGGAAGAAGAGGATGACCACAATAATTGGACTGTCCTTGGTATATGGATTTTTGAGTCTCTTTCACATTTTCCCCTAATTTTAATAGATAAATGTGGAAATAAGATGTAGTTGGGATTAAATTAATACGCATCGACATGAATTTGTCATAGATTTACAAGTGGTTTATTCATACATGCCAAGCATTAAGCAGTTATGAGACATCTGTAATCATGTCATGAACCTTTCTGAGATGCTTCTATTAAATGATGTCATTTTGGCTGTCCCAGCACAGTCAGATGACAATCATCTACTAACTGTGTTACTGGACTTGAGTAAAACAACAACTATGCCAGTACAGTGGAGAATGAATCAGAACTCTTGTGAGTTTCTTTAGTGGGCAAAATAATAGAGATTCTTTTAAGATCAACTATGAATTTACTCTGCTTAGAAGATTAAAGCTCTGTGTCTGTGTCTAGAAGGTAGCTGGTTCAAATATCATGCTTTTAGCATCTACTAAATAATAGTCAGTACTTAACTTGCCTGGCTCTGTACCCATGCTCTTAATATCGAAGACTCCTCATGGATACTAATGGATTTTGGTCTTTCTAATGCTGCCAGATGTTTTAGATGATGAGGTGGTGGACACCGTATACCAGTACAGGGATGTGGAGTTGGACTTGGGACCAGTGTCTGAATTGACAACACATACCTTTGATACAGTTGTGAAAGGAACAAATATTATTGTGGTGTTCTTCTTTGTCAGATGTAAGTGGCTTTATATTTTCATTAATATATGGTAAATTATTGGTTATGCTTAAATCACGTAAAATGAAAGAAAATGGATACAGTCAAGAATAATTTATTATTCAAATTACATGGGTGTTTTGGAAAAATTTACTTTTTTTTTTCTTTTTTTGCCTGTTCTTAAGGGGATGCAGTGTCCATGGCTGTCTTGCAATCTTTTAAAGAAGTTGCTAACACATTAGAAGGTAAGAATATACCATATGCTTTTCAAATACAGGTTAAGGTGTTTTGGGTAGCTTTGTTTCTTGAAGAGTAAAGGGCTATCCGGTCAGCTATCTGGTAGTTATTCATGTTAAATATCAGAATCAACATCTTTTTATTTGTAAAGTACAGAGAAGTACAAGGAATTTCTTTTGGTGTAGGTGGTGCCATGGATTAAGCAAATTAAACGTACTGGTACAAGTAAAAGAAATTAAGGAAAAATACAAAGGCAATACATATGATAAGTTAAAGTAGGACTTTTTCAGGATATTTGCAATGATGAGACAAAACTGTAGACGAATAGATGAATAAATGCAATGTGCAAACGAGTCTATAAGGGTATGAAACTTCTCCCACTACAGTGGGTGGTTAGATTGTGAAACAGTTTCTCCTGGAACCTTATTTAGTAGGCTTGGGCAATATGTCTATTATCGTGGCAGTGTTAGCAGCCTTAACTAACAATGTCAAATTCTGCTTTGAAACGATAACTGTCAAATACGTGTTACACATGCACTGAAGAAAACAAAGATGGCTGAGCAGGGGCCTCATGTATAACAGCGTGCGTAGAATTCACACTAAAACTTGGCGTACGGACAAAACCTGAAATGTGTGTACGCCAAAAAAAATCCAGATGCATAAAACTGTACGTACGCAAAGTTCTAAGCTCTTTCCCTTCTTACATCCCAATTAGCGCGAAATGTTACGGGCGTGCACGAGGCCACTGCCACGTCCCGACTCCTCCCATTATTATACTTCTTTATGTTGATTTGCATATTAAAATATCCCCTTTGATCGAGGTTTTGTTAAAAACAATGGCCAAGGTATGTGGGAAGAAATTTTAGTGAATGTGTAGTAGACACCTTGCTTAGAGAAATTGAGGCAAGAATTTTTTTTTTGGTGGTTTAAGCAGTGGCATTGTCTGAAACTATAAACAAAATTTAATACCACATCTGCTGTCTGTCTGTTCATCTGAAACATGTAACTAATTCAAACAAATATGGTACAAACAAACTCACCCATGCTGACGTCGGAGTCCCCCTCTCACGCGCTGACGTCGCAGTCCCCCTCACCCGCTGGCAAAATTACTGTTATGACCATGTTCCCAATAATTGCAGCAACTCGCTGCCCAAAGGGTGAGCTCCACAATTCTGCTACCTCTTCCAGTGGTGTTGAGCTGCAACAATTTTTTACGTGGACTTTAATATCTGACCATTTATTTTTTATTTCGGCTACTATGCGATTTTCCAGAATTACATTTTTAAGTGCCTCTGCCACGCTGTGCCACTCCATCAGTTTTCTTTTGTCGCTCTTGCCACTGCTTAAACCACCAAACAACATTTTTTTTTCCTTGCCTTGATCTCGCTAAGCAAGACGTCTACTTCACATTCGCTCAATTTTCTCTTCTTCCCACGTGCCTTGGCCATTGTTTTTTTTAACAAAACCCCGATCGAAGGGGCAAACGCATTCCAGTCTGTGTGTTGGAATTGCATCTGAAGAGTGGAATCGGCATCCTCAGACCAGACCTTGATTGTCCTAATTGTGAGTTTCACACTTTTGATGACCAGGGTGTATTTGGGGAACAGAAACAAAGAAAGGTGATCTGATTGTCCAAGGTGGGGGGAGGGTGTGACCTAATATGCATCAGCCACATTGGTGTACTCTGATCCTGTCCTCTTGTGGTTCAGTAGACATTCTGATGGAACTTTGGAAGCACTGATCTCAGGGTGCAGTGAGTAAAATCCCCAGGAACAATGAAGGCGCCACCCAGATGCATGGCCTGCAATTTGCTAATAGCAGCACAAAGTTCTTTCATGGCCATTTTTGCATTAGCATCCGGAGGAACATAGACTGCAGCAGCAAAGATGCAAATAAACTCACGTAGAAGGTAGAAGGGTCTGCACTTAATAATCAAGTATTCCAGATGAGCAGAGCAGTGTGTGTCAACAGTCACAGAGTACATGCACCATGATTTATTCATATAAATGCACACGCCACCTTCGCTTTTACCTGAGGCGGCTACTTCTCTATCAGCTCTGAAAACGGTGCGCCCTTCCAAATCCACCATGCTGTTCGGGACATCGTTGTTAAGCCATGTTTCCGTGAAAAACATCAGATTACAGTCTATAAGCCTTCGCTGTGTTAGGATCCAGATCTTTAGTTTGTCCAACTTATTCGCCAAAGACTGCACATTAGTGAGGAAAATGCTAGGCATAGCTGGCTGATGTGGGTTTAGCCTAAGCTTAGCCCGAAAACCGCCGTTTACCCCGCTTTTGTTTACAGTCTCGACGCTGAGGCTGGACACTTCCAGTCAGTATGAAATGCTTGCTTGGTTGCGGTATCCTTCTCATCTCCGGTGGCAGCTGGTTGAAGTCGAAAGGATGATCTAGAACTATATTTGTGCGGCGATTAGTTGTTGTCAAGCAGCGTTTCTGTCGTGTGTGAAGCTTGCATGAGTGAATCGTGCGAAATTGTAAAAAAAGAGCAGGCAAATAGGTCCTATACAGGGTATAGCGAAAGCTAGTAAGACGCTGAGCCTTGCGATGTGAATGCGACGCCATCTTGATCTTGGTCTATCGCGATATTATTAAAAAACATTTTGATGAGCTTGAAAACTGAATATCGCCCAGCCCTATTATGTAGAAGGCTGTTGGCCTGGGGAAAGAAGCTGTTTAGGTGACTGTTGATACTTGTGCTCAGGGCTCTTACTCTCTGCCTTCACCAAGATGGAATTTGTTGGAAAAGTGACTGGCCCGGGATGCATGAGGTTATGAGGTTAGATGAGTACAGGACTTGATCTTCTCCGCACATCGCACAATCCACTGAAGTCTCCACTTATGTCTTCTTGCAAAGTCAAACCAGACAGAGATGAAGGACGTAATAATCGATTTTACTGCGGCCATGTAGAACTTGGCCATGAACTTCTGCAACAGCTTAAATTTCTTTAGCTGATGCAAGAAGTATAGGCGCTGTTGGGCCTTCAGGTGATGTTTGTGTCTCATTTGAGGTCTTGTTGGATGGTGGTGCCCAGAAATTTGTTCTTTCCACAGTAGTGTTCTGTATGACCAAAGGAGGTGGTGCTGCTATTTTTCTGAAGTCCGTTATCATTTCCACTGTTTTTTGTGTGTTCAAGTCCACACCGTGACACCAATTGATTTACTTCCTCTGTAGTTGGACTCATCCCCATTTTTTATTAGTCCAGTCAGGGTGGTATCATCTGCAAACTTGAGTTTCACAGAGTGATTTTGTGAAGTGCAGTCATTGGTGTACAAGGAGTAAAACGGGGAGAGACAACACATCCTTGTGGGGCCCCAGTCCTGAGGAGGATGGAATCTGAAATGTGGTTGCCTGTTTTTCATCACCTGTTTCCCGCCGGTTAGAAAGTCATGGATCCAGCAACAGAGAGATGGTGGAACATTGAGAGTTTCATATCAAAAATGATATGATTTATATGATGCCGTCATGCTTGCAGGGGTCTCTGACATGCTGCATGCCTCTGTGGACTGTGGCGAGTGGCCGGACTTATGCGGCAGCGAGATGGTCTCCTCCTTCCCAACAATAAGGATGTACCGCCGCGGGGAGCCACCACAGACCTACAAAGGCATACTTGGAGCTGAGGCTCTGCACAGTTACATTAGCCAGTAGGTGCTGTCTCTCAGCTTTCTCCCTTTTCCCCAATCATGCCCATTGAGATGAACTGCTATCTATTTATTTTCTATTGAATTAATCTGAAAAGAAGAATAAAGAAAAATTGACGCATAAAATCAATTACTGAGAAGTTTGCAAGCAGAATGATATGTGAGATCCTGTGGAGCATGTCATGCCATCCACGGAAAAGAGACATTTATTTGGTCTTATTCTCAAAGAATTTTCTCTTAATTTTTTATGATTGTCAAATTTATTAGATCTATGACATTGAAAACATCATCTTGTTTACACTCAGTGGCCTGGATTTATGTGAAAATACTTATGCAAATTGTGGTAATACTGGATATATGGTGTATTAAAACAATTTATGTAGGTGCTAATGTTCTGCATTTGATAAGTTGTAATTACTGACACTGAAGGTGAAATGAAGTTTCCCCCCTTAGCTCAGATACAGTGTGGCAGTTGCTGCTCTATGTAGATGTGCCACTGCATGCCATTGTTCTCATTTTGGGCAGGTGTCATATGTCACTTCCAGTCATCTTGTTCTCTGAGGATGAGGTCTGGTCCTTCCTGAAGGAAGACATCTACCATAGATCTACCTCGCCTTCTTCTGGTACAGTTCTAGGCCTTCTGAGTTCAGTTCAGGACCCAGGTACTATTATTTAAAATAGTGTTGATTTATTATTATATTTTTTTGTTTGAAGTAGGTTTGCATAATGTCAAATCTCATTCTCTATAGGTTTGAATTTCAACATGCTGTGTAGTGATGTAGTGCTGTGTTCATAGTCTGCTTGCAGTGGACACAAAACACCATAAACACTGAAGGGAGAAAGTGTTAGACGGTATACAAGGTTTACAAGTGAATTTTAATTTGAAAGAAGAGCATCTGGCATCTTAGGAGTGAAGAAAGCAAGTGTCCAGATACAGTTGAAACCAGATATTTACATAAACTTCAGAAAAAAACACAAAAACTTTTTCTTCCTTACTGTCAAACATTAAATCAGAGTAAACTTTTTCTGTTTTAGATCAAGAAATATTAACATTTTTTTGCATTTATTAAATGTCAGAAGCGAGCGAGGGAGAATTTTTATGTATTTTTTTTATCACTTTCATCAAAGTCAGAAGTATACATACACTAACTTCATTGTATCTTTAAACAAAAAGAAAACTCCAGATGATTTCATTCTGAGCTTAAGAAGCTTCTGATGGGTTAAATGATTCCACTTGAGTTAATTGGTGGCACCCCTGTGGATGCATAGGGAGCATTTAATTATTAGAGCTCCAGTATGAAGTTACTCAAATTAGGTACTCTTTTGCTGAAACCTGCCGCGCATTTTACTGTTGTTCCCACCCATGTGAGTAAAACTGCCGCACATTTTATTGTTGATCCCACCCATGCGTACTCGCGTACCACTTATGTGCACCCCTGCATATAATGTAATGTAGATGTCTTGGTGCCTCTAACAAAATAAACAAATGATGACCAAATCAACAAGGAGCACACACTGAGTTTATGCTTTGTTTTTTAACTAACGTTGTGTAATGACTGTGGAATAGTATTGTGTGCAACAAAATGGCATATAATGTTTTGTATTCCTGCCTTTTCCAGGAAGGTTTATTTTTGAAGAAGCTGCAGGAGTTCTGAGGGGTGAAGCATCTCTGGGCGTTTTTGTGGACCAACAGGCAGAGAGATGGTACCTTTTCGAAATTGCTTGTGTGTTTGCAGTGTGCTTGGCGTCTTTTTTTCCATTTAAGTTGAGCAGTATTCTTTGCTTTTCTGTGTTTTTCTTAATGGACTTATCAAAGAAGCTCAAATTCATAATACTTCCTTAAGGAAGTTAAGATGCCTGGAGAAATTGTCAAATCTAGTTTCTCATGATGGTTCTCATGGTCCTTCATGATATAAAGGCCACAGTTGGATAACCACATTTTGCCTGTTTAGCAACTGTTTTGTGTCTGTTAATTTTGTTTGTAATGTCATTGTTTTCAGGGCCAAAAATTATGGTGTTGAGCTGCCAGCCCTGTTTGTCTGCAGAAGTCTTGATGTCACTATGGAGACCTATTCCCTTCATCTTTCCAGTACCAGGCAGTTGGTAGCAGACATCCAGAGAGCTCTGTATGGGAGTTTTGTAAGTCTTCTGATGCACCATCCTGATGAACCAGGATGCTTGTTTTCTTTACCTGGGCAATGTCTGTCATATTGGTGAAGTTTCTGCTCATGTATTTGTTAAAAGGAAGCGTAAAGTGACATATAACACATATCTATTGGTATGTTTTTGCTAATTATTCCTGAGAAAGTTAACCTAAAATAACAATAATAATTTACAAACTAATCACCTGGCTTGCATAATTAGCTTTAATGAGGTCTGAAGGGATAGGTTTCTGTACTCTTAGTTACATAATTACACACAGTGCACATATACTGAACCCTTACAAGAGTGAACTTGGATATTTACGATACATGTACTAATTACTATTCTAATCAGAATATTATTGTACATAACTACAGGTTTACCCTTAGGCAAGAGCAGAATGTTCTTTTTAAGAACTAGTTGCTTATTTGCATTTCTGGTTTTTGTGTTATGAATGCGTTCAGTGTGAATTTCGGTGCCCCACTGATAAAATGCAGGTGTGTGCTTAGGTGGCCTAGAGCGGGAGCTCTCAGGCATGTGTCTTTGCTCATTTGGCATCCATTAACCTCAGTGTTTTGTTATGAGCAATAACTTTTTCACTATTACAATTAAACATTGCTACATTAAAAATAGCTCATTGGAAAGCTCATAAAGAGTAATTTTTATGGTGTATGAAATAGACCAGTGGTCTTGCTACCTGCAGTGTATTAAAGTTGCTATATCTCATAAGGATTTTTTTTAATAGTATGTGTAACTCAAGTTAAATTTCATCAATTTCATCAAAGAAATTAAGATGCAAAGGCCATTTGTTGAATCAAAATGGAATTACCCATATATACAGTGTAGTTCAAAAGTCTAAGATCACATCAAAAATCTTTTATATTTTAATTTAAACTGGCAAATAATCAGAGAGAGAAAAGAGAGAAGGAATATTTAAGATTCTGCAGTATTTTAGGTCAGCAATCAAATTTAAGCATTTGAATTTCGAAAGGATTCCAAGCGAAATTGGATGATTCAGTTCATTCAAAACTTAAGTTCCACCAGTCATCTGACTACATATATCACTGTCTCATTCATATACTTAAGAGAGCAAGCACCAATTTTCATTTAAGTGTAGCCATCAAGAAATAAAAAAACATGTTGCAAGTGCATTTTGGAGGCTGGCTGACAGCAATGAATACAGAACAGTGAGGCATTTTTAAACCTTTTCCAACTTGCACCACCAGCCAGATACACTCCAAACATGCTGAACCCATCTGATCCAGATAAATTAATTGTGGTTTCATCTGCCTACAGAATGTGCTGCCAATATTCATCAGGTTTCTTTTCATCTTCCATGGCAAAGTCTAATCTTGCAGTTGTATTCCGTAGGGCTGCACGATGTCTCATCGCAATGTGCTTGCGATGAATTGGCACATGCGCAATAATCACCAGGGGCCTCATGTATAAACGGTGCTTACGCACAAAAATGTTGCGCAAGCCCATTTCCACACTTACATCGAGATGTATAAAAACTAAACGCATATTCACACGGCAACCCCAGGCAATGCGTACGCAAGTTTCTGCTCGATTTTGTAAACTGGAGGCATTCACTGCGTCATACTCGTATTCATGACACGGTCTGTATCAAATACATCAAAATTAATTGGACATCGTTCAGAAATGTACACCACCTGATCGTAATCAATCCATGAGAATAAAACGGTGCAGAGAAAACCAAAATATTCCAACTACCATGGCTGCTCTTGCATTGTTAGAAGATATCTCAAATGGAATGGAGTCAGAAGAGAGCGCGTATTCAGGGATCACAGTGATTTTTTGGCTCATGATGATGACTGGCTTTTAGGTTGATTTATATTTCCAAGAGCTATCCTTTTGGACCTGTGTGCTGAACTGTAGCCAGCTTTACGAAGGCAGACTCTGAGGAATTGCGCTTTACCGGTACCTGTACAAGTTCTTTTCACCCTCGGATTTTTAGCCACAGGTGCTTTTCAGCGTGAACTTGCGGACCGATCGGGCATTTCTCAGTCATCACTGAGTCGTGCCATGCCAGCTGTATGGCATGGCATAATCGCCTTGTCATCGAGATATATAAAATTTCCTTACACTGTGGGTGAGCAGGCAAACATTAAAGCGCAATTCACAGCGAGGTCCGGTTTCCCCAAATGTAATCGGAGCGATCGACTGCGTGCCTTCAGAGAATGAATTTGCTTATGTGAATAGAAAGAATCCATTAGCCACTCCATTAATGTGCAGATCATATGTGATGCAAAAATGTATTTCACTAATGTTCTCAGGAATAGTACTGTTGAGAACAAACTTGATAATGGTGTGGTGCGTGATGGCTGGCTTCTCGGTAAGAAGACTTTATATTTTGAGACCAAAATTGCAGGTTTTGTGTATGTTGTAATTATTTTACAGTTCCTTGGGGGACAGTGGGTACCCACTGAAAATGTCGCTTCTCACCCGCTAGTGGTGGTAGAGCGGGCAGCTTAAGGGCCATTGGCGCTGCCCGGATAAGACCGGTGGAGTGCTGCTCTGTAGTCCACAAAAAGTGTGTTGCATTGTGCACACATGTAGTGTGCTGCATAACGTGGCACAAGATCGTGGCTTGCCTGTACTGTTGTCTGAAGCGATAAACAAAATTAATACCACATCTGCTGTCTGTATACTCATCTGAAACATTTAACTAATTCAAACAAATATGGTACAAACAAACTCACCCGCGCTGATGTCGGGCTCCCCCTCACGCGCGCTGATGTCGGAGTCCCCCTCACCCACTGCAAAATTGCTGTTATGACCATGTCCCCCACAATTCCGCTCCCTTTTTCAGTGGTGTTGAGTTGCAACAAAAAAAAAACTTATTTTTTACGTCGACTTTAATATCCGAACATTTATTTTTTATTTCGGCCACTGTGTGACTTTCCGGAATTACATTTTTAAGTGCTTCTGCCATGCCGTGCCACTTCATCAGTTTTCTTTTGTTGCTGTTGCCACTGCTTAAACCACCTAACAACATTTTTTTTCTTGCCTCAATTTCTCTAAGCAAGACGTCTACTTCGCATTCGCTAAAATTAATCTTCTTCCCACGTGCCTTGGCCATTGTCTTTAACAAAACCCCGATCTTTATATTGATTTGCATATTAAAATAAGTATAACTATGGGAGGAGTCGGGGCGTGGCGGTGGTCTCGTGCACGTCTGTAACATTTCGCACTGATTGGGATGTAAGAGGGGAGTGTAGAACTTTGCGTACGCACAGTTTTATGCATCTGGATTTTTTTTTTGGCGTACACCAATTTCTGGTTTTGTCTGTACACCAAGTTTTAGTGTGAATTCTACGCACGTCGTTATACATGAGGCCCCAGGGCTTTAGATGATGCGTGAAACATTTGGCCGGCCACCAGCTTTTCAGTACTATATGGCCGATTAATTACGCCCACAATTTGGTAAGCAGATTAGTAGTACGCCTAAAATATTAGCAATCTGTATTAAACAACGATATGCCAAATTCTCAAACGTGTGGGACTTTAAACTGCAAAAACTACCGCCACAACACCAACGTCTTTCTGCCTTATCTACAGTCTCCAAGTTTAAAATATGATGTGGCTGTTGAGCTGCACCTTTCTTCACCAACACTTGTTGGTGCTTATCGCTTCCATGATTTATGAAAATGATAATATGTAGCGGGCTCCGCTAAACGAATTCAAGAAACAAGGACACGCCAAATTTATACAGATTACTGACTTTTGGGCGTCAGTACGCATCTCATTAATATTTTATGTTCACTACTAATCTTCTTACCAAATTGTGGGCATAATTAAATGCCCGTATAGTACCGAAAAGCTGGCGGCTGGCCAAATGTTTCACGCGTCATCTGAAGCCCTGGTGATTATTGCGTATGTGCTAATTCATCGCAAGCACATCGCGATGAGACATCGTGCAGCCCTAGTATGCCATTTTATCAGCAATAGCTTTCCTCTTGGGTGCCATCCGTAGAGACTGACTTCATGTCATATCCTTTGCATGGTCTGGGTAGTCACTGAGACACCTATTTCTACAGATAATCCTTGTACCCAGTCAGACGCACTGGCCCATCTTTTTCAATGCAAGTTTTCGCATTTAGCAAATTGTTCGTGCCGTCATTTTTTGAGAACAGCCACTGTGCCTTCTGTTCTTCAAAGTGTCTCTTTACACCTTTTAATCAGCAGTATTAACATGGTAGCAGTGCAGCTAACTGTAATTATGAAGCCGTTGATGGCTATGTAATGTTACCCTGCGTCAGTAGTAATTGACAAAATCATCAGTGAAATGGGGACGTTAGCCTCGTGACTCAAGTTTGCAGAAAATTTCTCCGCCATTTTAATTAGACATGCCACTCTGTTTCTTTCTGTTCTGTTTCTACCGCTCTGCTACACATAATGCAGCGTACGCACACTGTGTGAGAGTAATAATCCTCCGTGTGAATCACGGTGATCACTGAGCAGTACATAGTTGTGTGGATTAAACGAAGCATCGAAGCAAAGAATTTGCATCGAGGATGGGGAATTTACATAAATTATATATCATTAATTTACATAAATGATATAGACACCAGCATATACAGTAAACTGGTTAAATTTGCAGATGACACCAAGGTGGGTGGT
>JAODKL010000027.1:6534180-6544394 GCA_026780765.1 Petrocephalus schoutedeni | reverse complement strand
ACATGATCCAGGTCTATAAGATTCTAACAGGTTTGGATGCTGTTCAACCAAATAGTTACTTCAGCATTAGTTCAAATTCAAGAACTCGTGGCCATAGGTGGAAATTAGCGGGAGATAATTTCAAAATGGATTTGAGGAAGCACTTCTTTACACAGCGCGTAGTTAGAGTATGGAATAGTCTTCCTGATAGCATAGTGCTAGCTAAATCCTTGGGTTCCTTTAAATCAGAGCTAGATAAGATTTTAACAACTCTGAGCTGTTAAGTTCTCCTCAAACGAGTTTGATGGGCCGAAAGGCCTCCTCTCGTTTGTATATTTCTTATGTTCTTATAAATTGGCTGCTCACAAGATGGCGGTTGCAGGCTCCAATTTCCCTCTTGGCTGCTCTCTGTTGCAGTTACAACTTTGAGGTAATGTTGGACCTAATTTTATTTCTGTAAATTTTTAGTTGTAGATTTTCATCCATATAATGTTTTTGCAAAGGAGTTATTACATTTTTATTAGGTTATTTATTGAACAATTTTGTTGTCAGATTAGTCGACTGAACAAAATTTTATAAATGAGTTTTATATTTATCCCACGGTGCCTGTGGGGCATTATGCAGCGATTCTCACAGATGTGTTAGTGGGACTTAGCATATAGTATATCATAATGTATAGTGTATGAACAGTAAATACGCATTTCTTGAGTTTTATGTTGCTCTCTAAACCCGGCAACGCCTTTACTGAGCTGACTCTTCTGCAGTGGAAACTATAACTAGGGTCTCTCTGTGATACATGGTCAGGTTCCTGTATGTGGCGCAGTTTTAGCCAGGACAACAGGGTACCGCCCCTACTCCTGACCTCAGAGGGTCAGGACCTTGGTTTCACATTTCACCTAAAGGCGGGCCACATTTTTACAGCACAACACCTCTTCCAGCAGCAACCCAGCATTCGTAGTTACTCTCCCATCCAAGTACCGGCTAGGCCAAAACCTGCTTAGTTTCAGATGCATTACTTAGTCTGAACTACTGGTGGTATGGCTGCTGTTATCATGAAAATGCAAAGTATAATTTATTTATTCATTCATTCCACTTTATTGCAGTCATAGCTGCTGTATATAGTAATTTATACCATATATATGATGGCTAGACAACTGGGTGCAAAATGGCAGGTCCTCCTGTGGGGTGTTTCCAGTATGCAGTAGTCAGTACCTACCAAAAGTGGTTCAAGGAAGGCCAACCAGTGAACCAGTGAAAGGACCTAAGGCTCACTGTGCATGGGGAGCGAAGGCTAGCCTGTCTGGTCTGATCCCACAGGAGAGCTACTATAACAGAAATTGCTGAAAAAAGTTAATGCTGGGCACACAGGGCATCATAGCTTGCTACGTATGGGACTTAATACCTGCAGACCAGTGCCCATGCTGACCTCTGTTCACTGTTGAAATCACATCAATGGGCATGTCAGCATCAGAACTGTACCACGGAGCAATGGAAGGATGCGGCCAGGTAAAGGGATCTAATCGCACAGTGGCTTTTGAGGGAGCCCTATTTTCCAGTGCGCTCCTCAACTTCCCTAGTCACTTGCATGCACATGCATATAATTGTGCACAGCGCAGTCAATAACTGGGTTATTGCAAAAACATTATAGTATTGATACTTATGGCAGTGAATAAAGTCAGTAATTTGTCACACAGGGCAATTAAATGTCTTGCTTGATTCTTGTGTTATTGTTATTGCACCTATCAGAGAAAATGGAAAAATAAAATCACAAAGTAGAGGGACTCTTTGCTTCTCATCCCCCATCCCAACACATCACTTGAACAAAAAAAGTTGAGCGTTATTCAGCTAACTTGTTTTTAACTACAGAAAAAAGGTGTCTGCGGCTCACAGTTCCCTCTCTCTCTCTCCTTCCGTCCCTTTCTGTCACTCCAGGAGGGCAGTTTCTGTTTTGGCATTCTGAAACCGCCCATAATACTGAATAAAAACTGTTTGGTTTGACTTTGTGTCAACCTAGGGATTGCTCCTGGAGTCCTGAATGAGCCACGTTACCTGCTTTGTGAGGGAGCATCAGTTACAGCACTGTGGCCATGTGTCTCTGTCTAGCGGTCTAATCTGTCTGTCCATCATTTAAAAAAATTAACACACATTTTGCATTAAATTGCAATTAAAAACTTGTTTTTCTTCTTCAGACTAAAACTTATGATGCAAAAGTCCAAATTTAATCCAATTTCAATCTGTCCCCAATGGTCAGGAGTTAAATCAGAATCAGAGCGGAGGGGATGGTCCTAAATAAGCCACTCTGTACATTTAGTGTATCATATGTATTTATGATCACAATTTGATGCAGTATGCTCATTTGTTGGCTTGTTTTACCTCTTCAAAGCAATACAAAATAAAAAAAAAATCTGATCAATTTTTTTTTTATATGGATATTGTGCATATTGTGTGGTTAAATAGTACTTTTTTAAATAGTAGCTTTTTGAAAAACATATAAATGAAACTTAAAAAAAGCATAAAAATGGTTTATTGGTACTAGTGATATCCCAGTGAAAATGCATTAAAATATCAATTAATTCACTGATTGCTTCTTACATCTTACCTTTAGCACAGTCAGAGCCCATTTGGCAGCAATCTGGTAAATGAAATAAGCCAAAATATAAAAACATAGGACAGAAATCAAGGGATTATGTAAGAGAACTGTATGCCTGGGCAGAGCAAATGATGAAAGCTGTTCACTTTGAATCATTTACTGAATTTTGGGACATTAAAAAAAAGGTAAATGTTGAAGGACACAGAGTTTCGCTTTGGCACGGTGCGATTTGGACATAAAGATGCGGAGCTGGTAGCTACCGGGCTCCATCTATATATAAACCCTGCCCACAGTACATATTTGTGGTGGCAGACTGCTCCCAAAATCATATGTATTCTCTGTCAGGGGAAAACAAATGTAAGTTAAAGTGAGCTCTTTGTTGGCTGCTGAAGAATTTGGTGACAGGGCTTTGTTGGCACTGAAGAGTGGTACTTTTGGCTGTACTTTTTGAAATGTATTTGACATCATCGTTGCCGGAACTTTCTTTTCTATTTGACTTTTGCAGCCTGAGCTGACCGTGGGGAATCTGCCCCTGTACCTTGGCATCAAGAAACCTCTGTTGTTACTCTTCCTGGGAGATGCTGAGAAAATAAATAAGGATCAGGGAGTGCGGGAAAACAAGGATGTCAGAGCAGAGCTGCACAGCCTCATTGGTACAAAGCAGTTAGACTCCTACATGCTTTGCTGGATACACATGTGAGTATGTGGAAATTTAATACAAAGTCATTTGTGATGTCACCTGCATTGTGAGGATTGCCTGTTTTTTCCGCTTCCTAAGGTGGTTTTCTTGCTGCCTGAAAACTGGATGGAAATGTCTTCCTATACAATGTCATCAAAATATGAAATGTTTAACCTTAAATTTTAACTTAACATTATGAATATGACAACTTTTATCTGAAAATCTTAATGAATTGATCTAACTGTATGACCTCTTTCCCAGTATTCCTAGGAATATTTCTAGGAATAATTTTGAACTGGTCAAATTTGATGGGGTCCTCAGCCTGAAGCACTGCTGTTGTCTAAGTGATGTAGCAGTTTCTTTGCCTTTTTAGTTTCTGTTAGGTAATATTAGTTAGAATTAATGAGCATAATTGCGCATTGATTTACTACTGTGATTTGCTAAGTGTGCGGTTATTGAAAATTAACTAACACCCTTCAGATCTGAGAATTCAACAGTTCTGTGGTATAATAAACTCTGAAATCCTCGGATTCTGCAAAATTTGATTTGGTATAGTTTATATAGTGAATTGTAAGTGCAAATTTTAATCTTTTACATTCAGAATCCAGATAATGGTAATATACTTTAGGTTCTCTCCTTGTGGGGGAGGGTTGGGTGGGAGTGGTGAGGAAAGTAACGCCTGCTTTTCTCTGCATTCCAGAGGCCGAACTCCAGTAGGGAGAGCTGTGCTGGAGTCATACTTGGGATATGTACCCCAGCTGCCTGCCCTGGTACTGTTGCACCTAGGCTCGGGGATAGAGGTGTTCCTCTATCCTCCAGAGGCACCTCTAATGTCTGACACTGTTGTACGGTGGCTAGACAGAATAGAACGCCAAGAAGAGCAGCCAGCGGGTAAGTACTGCCAGGTTCGCTTCTAAGGAGTATATATTCTGTACTCCGTGCAATTTTAGGCACACTTCAGATGCTAACTGAGGTATTGGCCCAAAAAGGTTCTATCAAAGGTACATCATATATGCGTGAGTGTCTCTAAGAGTAAGATGGGATGTACAAAAAGGAGCATTACAGTCTGCTGTGCAAATGGCATTTTACTTTTCATTTCATAAAATACTATTCATTCTACCTTAATGTGTAGCATGGAATATCAAGTGGGTTAATGAAGTTTTCTCTGCAAAGAAAAGCTTGCTGTGGAGGCAAGATGATTGTTTATATAGCACAAATCAAAGCCCAATTAACTGAAAATTTCAAAGGATAATTTTTTTACTGATGCACTGGTGTGTAATCTGAAAATATTGGCTTTACGCCTTTGAATAATGTAAGCTCAAAATGTTGAGCAAAGAATAATATTATTATTATTATTATTAAATAATAATATTAATAATAGAAGATTCAGCTGGATTTCTGCAACACTGAAAACATGGAATTTGGCTCCAAATTAAACTTTAGCAGTGGGTGGATTGTTGGGTTATCATACAGTGGCTGTACACTGGCACGGACTGGCAGTTGGGAATTTTGGGAAATATCCTGGTTAGCTGGTCAGCTAAATGTACCGAGAGGGAGCCACCCCCAGGTCAGTGGCAAATTATCAAATTTGGACTGCATGAGAGCAAATTCCCAGGCTGCTTTTTGTTGCCTGCCTGCCCCCCCTTACATGAAATACATACAGCTCTCCCCACCTGACCCCAAACATCTGAAGTATAGTACAGAAATATGCACATTATCTTGTCATTCCCCTTGCCTTGCAGGATTCATTTTGAATAA
Source organism: Petrocephalus schoutedeni (assembly GCA_026780765.1). NCBI lineage: Eukaryota > Metazoa > Chordata > Actinopteri > Osteoglossiformes > Mormyridae > Petrocephalus > Petrocephalus schoutedeni. The sequence continues at coordinate 6,539,388 of JAODKL010000027.1, read as the reverse complement.
AAACTGGGGACCCCCAGTGTCTTTCTACAACTTCTTGTCTATTATGGATCAGCAGTTGCCTGGTTACGCTACTCAGAGAATTTCCGAATCGAAGAAAAGTGGGATGGAGACAGAAAACACAGATAAGCAGTCCAGTCAGATTGAACAAGGAACATGTGATATTAAACACTGGCCACAGGAAGCCTCGTCACCTCATCAACACTATGAACTTTGAGTGAGCAGACCAGTTTCTGGACTAAAACAGTGTCTGTTTTTAGATGGCAATTCTGGCAATTGTCTGGATTCTGCTGATTCACTCCCCTCAGCTTTGAGAATCTAGTCTTTTCCATTTGGCCTTTCTGCTATGTAAATAATGTAATTCCACTTCTTTTTACTCTTAGTATTTTTGCCTATGACAGCTGCGTGTCTGGTATTAAGAACATTCTGTCCACTGAGCCATTGTAGGAAACCTGTTATTAATGCATGTAGGTCTCTCCTGAAAATTTATTTTAAACATTAAAGCCTAAACCAAATTAAATCAGTTTTAGTTTTGGTGCTTGGTACATCAATATTATTGGTTAAGTGATATTTACAGGCAGTTCAGTAACTGCAGGGCACCTATAAACTGGTATAATATCAGTGTGATTGGTCAGTTCAGGCATAGTTCAATGCGTCTGATTCAACTGAGAGGCAAGGCACTCTGCATTAACCAAAGCAGGTGACTAGACAAAAAGCTGATTAGGTAGGGATTAGACAATAAAGGCTCATGCTCTTACTCTAGTATGTACTAATCCTCGCCAGGAAATGCCCTAACACCATCACAAAGGAATCTACTACAATTAGTTCCAAAAAAGCTAAATCATTCAAAGTATTCTATTTGCTGGGCAACTAAACAAAGGAATATATCTGAAGCAGCCACTTGGCTACAATATTCAAGTCCTGGATGGATCACCTAGAAATGTAAACGTTAATAAATGTGTTTTTACCTGAATGCTGAGTCCTTGTAGGTCTGAAACTACACCTATTCTTTTATTGCACATTCCACTTATGCCAATTTGCATCATCTTTCCAAACCAGTGGGGAGGTTAACCGTTCATGTTCAGGCCTTGAAATACCATTTACATTATTTATATTCATTATTTGTCTAAATATTTATAATCTATGTATTCCTCACTTGCAGTATGACAAACATTTTCTGTGATGTAACAGTAAAAACCTAGTGATGGCCAAAATGACATCAAAAACCATTTGATGTATTATTAGGTGGTGCTCTGTTCAAAAAAGGGCTCAAAGCATGCCCCAAAGCATACTGCAAATGGTTTGTAAGCACTCCTTTTGGCCATCACTAGTAAGAACTGTAAGTCATACACTAATGGTATGTATGTATATATATATATATATATATATACTGGACTAGGAGTAAGGGTTGGGGTCATAGCGAATTAGTTCATTAATTGGGCCAGCTCAGTGTTGTGATTGCAAATTGTTTGCCCTTCTGGATGGCTTTGCCCAGTCGGACTTCATCTGCAAGAGATATCAGCTGGTGGACTCACTCGTAGTCAAGGGCTATGACCTTGAGGAGTGACTGACTCTCATCCGACACAATAGTAAGATAGTAAGAGCACCTTATAGGGAGACTGTGTACACCACAAGTAGGGAGGGGGGAGATTGAAGAACACAGAGGCTGACAGAGCTGGATGACCACAGGTCATAGAAAGTCTCATACCATAAAAATTAGGTAGGTACTACACATTATGAAGTTAGCAAGTGTTCAACAAAAGCAGTCGTGTTTGGCAAGTGATGCACACATGGCATACAGTACATGTTTTAATTTTAACAGCCTTGAAAGGTTTACAATGAATTGAGGAATTGTACTGTTGAGAGTAAGGCTACCACATAAAAAAATGTATATAATTATGTCATTCCCACTAGGGCAGCACATACTATATATTTTGCATACCAGACAGCAGATAGACGTCAAAAAGCGGCTATATGGAGTGTAAGACACACTCCAAGGATGCTCAGTGTTTACACCATTTATGTAATGATACTGATTAAAAATACTACTCTGCAGGTATAAAATGTTATTTAATACCAATCATATTTGTGGGAATTGTGACCTACAGACCAGTGTCAAGAATATACAAAACAAAAACTCTTGTGATGAAATTATTATTCACAAAATAAACAGTATCCACCAGCACTTTCCATTCTCAGTAATTTTATATAACCTGAATATGAGGGGGGAAAACACATGTGAAAGCACAGGGTGCAGTTACCCAGCTACAGACTGAGCCAGCAGGAAAGGTGCAAAACCTGAGAATCAGACAAGTATTGGACTGGAACCAGTGTCACAGCTGAACTTCTTTGATCCAGGCAATTCTTGAATATTTCTGAAAGTCCTATGGGAGCATAGAACTGACATCATAGATAGCCATATACAGATGGTACACTAACCACTGAGAAACCATGGGGTTCATGCTAGCAAAAGTAGTTTTTTGATACTGGGTGCTCAGGTCATGTGTAATCAAGGGGATGAATCTTGAATTAATAAATATAGATTAGACTATAATCTCTTTCCCCAGAAGTATATATAATTAGCATGCTATTATTTTATTAGTAATCTGAATATCCCACATCTCCACATATTCAAACTGGAGCTGAAATTTAACCCAATAAAGTGAAATATGTAATGTACCCAATGTTTAATTTAATTTGCGATTAATCCATATAAGACTAAACCGTTCCCTCTACAAGTGAAAAATGGTGCATTTCTTGATAAAGAATTAACGGTACTGACAAAATATTGCAAGAATATTTCACATAGAACATACAGAACAACAGAAAAGAGCCTTTAAACAGAAAACAAGGAGGATGGAGATTACCTGCTGCACATACTCTCCCGAGGGTGCTGTCGTGTTTATAGAAGGCTCTGCCACAAATGGGGGTCAGGCTGCACTCCACTTTCTGCAAGACACTGTGGAAAGTTGTACTGAGCTTCTGGAGTATTTCCTCACTTCTCCTGGGAGTAGGATCAGAACGCATGCTCAGAGACAGGGAGATAGCTGCATATTGTTGAGTGCTAGACTGCAAGGCTCGGCATTCAATGTAGCCGTGTGGCAGGTCCACCGTCATGTGACATGAAGTCCTTTGCCTTGGCTGGTCAGAAGCGGCAATGACATGCAGCTCGACAGCAGCATTTCTGGGTAGGCAGGGTACTACAGCTACCACCAAGGGCACTTCCTTTGCACCGTGTGAGTCCTCCTGGGCAAAACAAATTCATAAAAACAGAGCCGTGCATTTTACAGTCCTTTTGAAGTAGCACATTTCTTATATTCATGGTATGTAGAAAAATTAGATTTAGAATTGATACAAAATTATTGCGCAAGCAGGAGGAAGTGTCGGTTTCTCCATGTTGCATCCATGTTGATTAATGCCTGTCTATTAATAACTGCCAATCTGTATGACAGTGGACACTCTGTGTGCCATCTTACCTTGGCGTGTGAAGCGTTCAACTCCCTTTGCCAGACGCGTCTAACAGCTGGGATGTAACTCTTGAGTGTGACATAACAGTGGACCTGAAGCACATGACAAAGACCGAGCCTGTTGTGTGTGGCTTCCAGGACCTTCACAACATGATGAAGAGCGAGGGATGCCTGAAGAGATGGTCCACCTTCCACCAGGTGCATTCTACAGGGAACCAGGGCAATCTGTCCTGCACAGAACACTGCGTCATCTACCTGGCCGTTGGGAAAGACAACACTCATGATTAACACATTCATCATTTCAATACTGCATTACACTTAGTTTCTATTCCTGTGTAATTTCCCCTGTACATTCAAGTTTTACTGAACGTTCTAGATTAAAATGAAAGTATTCACATAAGTATGCACCTAAATCACCATGCCTGGTAATCTAAAAAGCACCTATTGTGGTTCTGCCATCCCATCCAGGGTACAGGGCACAGAGCACAGAGCACGGACCAACAGTGTGCGCCTTATGCTGCCCAGAATGGGCTGAGTCCTTGTTGTGACATGTAGGCCTGAAACTACACATTGATTTATTGTACATTCCACCGAATTAGGTGGTTAACTGCATTATTTTTTTAAATATTAATTATAAAAAATTATAATAATTATAATTATTTATATTTTATTACTTTATATGTAAAAAATATATAAATAATGGGATATAAAATACAACCCCAATTCCAATGAAGTTGGGACGTAAATAAAAACAGAATACAATGATTTGCAAATCCTTTTCAACCTATATTCAATTGAATACACTACGAAGACAAGATATCTAATGTTCAAACTGATAAACTTTATTGTAGTTTTGCAAATCTTCACTCATTTTCAATTTGATGGCTGCAACATGTTCCAAAAAAGCTGGGACAGGGGCAGCAAAAGACTGGGAAAGTTGGGGAATGTTCAAAAAACACCTGTTTTGAACATTCCACAGGTGAACAGGTTAATTTGAAACAGGTGTCTGTCATGATTGGCTATAAAATTAGCATCCCCAAAAGGCTCAGTCATTCACAAGCAAGGATGGGGCGAGGTTCACCACTTTGTGAATAATTGCGTGGGCAAATAGTCCAGCAGTTTAAGAACAACATTTCTCAACGTGTAATTGAAAGGAATCTAGGGATTTCATCATCTACTGTCCATAATATCATCAGATTCAGAGAATCTGAAGAAATCTCTGCACATAAGCGGCAAGGCCGAATACCAACACTGGATGCCCGTGACCTTCGATCCCTCAGGCGGCACTGCATTGAAAACCGACATCATTCTGTAAAGGATACTACCACATGGGCTCAGGAATACTTCAGAAAACCATTGTCAGTTAACAGTTCGTTGCTACATCTATAAGTGCAAGTTAAAACTCTGCCATGCAAAGCGAAAGCCAACAACACCCAGAAACGCCACCGGCTTCTCTGGGCCCGAGTTCATCTGAGATGGACTGACGCAAAGTGGAAAAGTGTGCTGTGGTCTGACGAGGCCACATTTCAAATTGTTTTTGGAAATCATGGACGTCGTGTCCTCCAGGCCAAAGAGGAAAAGGACCATCCGGATTGTTATGAGCGCAAAGGTCAAAAGCCAGCATCTGTGATGGTATGGGGGTGTGTTCGTGCCCATGGCATGGCATAGCATTGGCACGCTAGTGGAGATAAAACAGATCGAGGGATTTATAGATACGGCTCAATCGGAGCACACAGCCAGCCTA
>JAODKL010000027.1:6498239-6508892 GCA_026780765.1 Petrocephalus schoutedeni | reverse complement strand
TACCCATCCTCTGATGGCTACTTCCAGCAGGATAATGCACCATGTCACAAAGCTCGAATCATTTCAAACTGGTTTCTTGAACATGACAATGAGTTCACTGTACTACAATGGCCCCCACAGTCACCACATCTCAACCCAATAGAGCATCTTTGGGATGCGGTGGAACGGGAGCTTCGTGCCCTGGATGTGCATCCCACAAATCTCCATCAACTGCAAGATGCTATCTTATCAATATGGGCCAACATCTCTAAAGAATGCTTTCAGCATCTTGTTGAATCCATGCCACGTAGAATTAAGGCAGTTCTGAAGGTGAAAGGGGGTCAAACCACGTATTAGTACGGTGTTCCTAATAATCCTTTAGGTGAGGATGACAATATTGTTCCGCCTGTTGTGTTCCTCATTGATTGATGCCTGGGGTTCACGTTCATGTTTCTTTACTACCTTGGTGAAGGCCCAGTTTGAATAACCACGTTTTAAGTGTCCTCTTGATGTGTGCAAGTTTTTTCTTTTACTTTCTACTTGCAGGGAACTTACTCTGCCCGGTGTTGTAAGGTCCTGATGACTCCAAGTTTGTGTTCCAGTGGGCGGTGAAAGTCAAAGAGCAGGTACTGATCATTGTGCATAGATTTTCTGTAAATTTCAATGTTAAAGTCTGTAAAGTTTAATGTTTGCTCCAGATTGACCTCTGATCCAATGATTATTCAGGAGGAAAGAGTGATCTCTATACTGCAAAAGGTTAATCGTCATAAAGCCCCGGGTCCAGATGGGCTCAGAGGGAGGGTCTTAAAGGAATGTGCAGTCCAAATGGCACCAGCTGTCACGAAAATGTTTCAGCTGTTTCTGGACTGTAACTTTTATCCCCAGGGCTGGAAGACGGCAAACATTATATCTGTACCAAAAACTCAATATGCAAAAACAAATAATGACTTTAGACCCATTGCTGTCACACCCCTCCTCAGCAAATGCATGGAGCGCTTTGTTCGGGATGAACTGTCCCGCCAGGTAGCAGGATCACTGGACCCCATGCAATTTGCCTATCGAAATAACAGAGGGGTGGAAGATGCGACACTCACCCTGCTCAACAGTGTTTACAATCATCTGGACAAACCCAACACTCATGTTGTATTCTTTTTATGGATTTTTCCTCAGCCTTTAATACAGTCCAGCCACACCTCCTCCTTGGGTGCTTTTGTGACCTGAAAATCAGTGGTGGCCTCATCCTTTTCATCAGGGAATTCTTGAGAGACCGACCCCAGCAAGTCTGCATTAAGAACTGCCTCTCTAATGCCCTTGTCCTGAACACAGGTGTTCCTCAAGGATGTGTACTATTTCCCTTGCTTTTTTCCATATATACAAAAGAAATTCAGTGTAACAGCAGTCACCTCTCCCTTATTAAGTATGCAGATGATACGGCCTTGATCACCTGCCTTAAATAGCTCTCCCTACCTTCAGTATATTGACACCCTGGTTTCGTGGTTTAATAACAGCTTTCTGGACCTCAATGTTAACAAAACCAAGGAGATGTGGCTGGTGAGCAGCAAGAAAGGAGGAAATAAGAATGCTGTAGCCACCTTCAAGCCAATTACTCTGAATGGTCAAGAAGTGGAGCAAGTCATCGAATTCAAATACCTTGGGACAATAATAGACAACCAGATAAATTTCCAAAACCATGTGGATTATGTGTACAAGAAAGGAAGACAGCGTCTGTCTCTTCTGAGGAAGCTCAGGAGTTTTAACACCAGCCAGCGCACAATGTCCATGATTTACAAATCACTGACTGAGAGTGTGCTGACATTTAACATAGTGTCATGGTATGGGCAACTGTCAGTTAAACAAAAGAACAAACTGGCACAAATCGTCAATCAGGCCGGGAAAATCATTGGACATAAACAACATCAACTCTCCTACTTGTACACACAGATTTTGACAAAAAAGGCACAACAGGTTTATCAAGAATTCACTCACCCACTTCATTGTGCCTTTCAACTATTGCCATCAGACAGGAGACTTGTAGTCCCATTAGTTAAGAAAAAAGGCTACAAGCAGTCATTTGTTCCATCAGCTGTAACCATCCTTAACAAAGACTTTTTTTAGATAAGTTAACTAGCAGACAGTTTTACTAAACTGGTATCATGTATTTTGTTTTTAATTTATGTATGTCAAGCTTTTCACTTGGAGTAGACTGGTTGATTTTATAACATTTTATTTACATTGTTTATTGTGTATAATGTTTGTATTGTGTGTTTAATTACGTCACTGTCAAAGATGAATTTCCATCCGATGTAAATTTGATGGACATTAAAGAAATATTCTATTCCATTCTAAGGCTTCAATCTTCATCAATGAGCACAGTGCACACCAGGAAAGGTATCTTAATCTCCTTAGTATCCTCTCTGGTGAACTTGATGTTCTTGTCTACTGAATTGATGTGCTCTGTGAAAGCTTCTACTTGGCTTCTGATCTTGACCCAGGCATCGTCCATGTATCCAAACCAGTGGCTTAATGTTCCTCTGAAAGAGCCAAGAGCTTTGCTTTCCACTCCCTCATGGACAGGTTGGCTACAATGGGTGACACTGGTGAACCCATGGCACACCCATGTTTTTGTCAGTAGAAGACATCATTATGCTTGAAATAGGTGATGGTAAGGCAGAGGTCCAGCAAAGTACAAATCTGATCAGCGGTGAAGTTGGTCCTAATATGTAAGGACCTGTCCTGCTGCAGTCATTTCCTGATGGTCTCAACTGCCTCAAATGTGTGTATACAGGTGAAGAGCAAGTGACATCAGACGACACCATAGTTTCTTCTGGAACCATTTGAAGCCTTAACATTAAAATTTATAGAAAACTTATGCATCCTGATCAGTACCTGCTCTTTGACTCTCACCACCCCGTAGAACACAAACCTGGAGTCATCAGGACCTTACAATACCGGGAATATTCTTGTACATGAAATATCTCTGTTACGGAGCCCCTGATGGGACCTGTGCAAAAAATTTAAATGCTCATATTTTCACGTGCACACACCACTTACTTTTGCGTGTGCACCTGATAGTTTCACGTGGCCAGTACGCTAGTTATCACTGCTGGTACCCATTGGGACTAAACCTGATGTTTCATGTGTCATTACCAACAACTGTAAGCGAGTGACAGCTATTTAGTTTTATAGTTATTAGTCCAGTAATTCTACCCTTTGTACAGTAGTTCAACGGACACCGTACCTTGCACACAATTTAATTATGGAATTATGTATTTTTATACATATTTATTAATAATTACACTGTGTTGATTTACCAAAAGCAACACTGATTTACCATAGGTGTTACTCAATGGGGGACATCCCACCCAAAATTCAAAACAATGGTGTTTGGCCCAACTGATATTTTCCAGAATTTTCCTTTCAAAAAACTTAGCAGATGATTTCAGCTGCATAAGCATTAACAAATGTCAATATTGAAATGGATGAGTAACCTAAAGTAGTGTGTTTTTATCCTGTGCTGGAAACATAGAACAGAACACTTAACTGAAAGCCAAATTAGAAACCTTGGTTAATAGCTTAAGCCTTCTTCCTCAAAAAGGTGATAATGGCCTGTTACTTACGGTCAGATATTAACTCCAGGTTACATCGTCAATTACTGATAATATTGTCATATCTGAAATAGTCCAGGAGCTAACAGACATCCAACCCATGGCAGAACAGTGCTAAAGTCTCTGAATATTGACACAAATTGTATAGATCAAAAATAGTTCACTGAGACAGTGCATCCTCTTTGCCTTGCTCGCATTGGGTCCAAGCACCAATAAAAGCAGGTGCATTTCAATCCAAGGCGGACATCCCTATAGTTCTGTACACTCAGTGTATACCATGTCCCTCCTTGCATCCAGCAGTCTAATAGAATTGTTTCATTCTATTTGTGTTTCCAAACACATATAAACACATTAATCATTTAATTCCCTTTAGCATATGCATAAAACCCCATTTCCAGCTTTACCTTAACCTGCTTCAGCAGATGATACATATCCTCCACTTCATCTCCATCTCTCTTTCTGTATCCTCTTCCAATACTCAAACTTGAACCCTCAATAACACGCCTGTACAGTGGGAGGCCCATGGCCTCTGCATACAGGTTTATAGCCTGATGTCCCACTGTCTGATACATGTAACTGTCTAATTCATCTGCAGGGAAACAAACTTCAGTTAATCGAGTCGAATGTACTAACAGATCTACACTAAACATAGTACATTTTTTCCTAAGGTCACCAGTGAGTAGGTATGGTACTCACCTCTATTTCCAGATGGTTGCAGGTTTGCAAGAGCCACAATTTCATGTCCTGCAGCTACACACTGCATCATGTTGTAGCAGCTGTCTTTGCCACCACTAAAGAAAGAGGCACACAAACACTAAGGTCTAACAATGGAGCAGTAAGTGTTGACTGCACATACACGACATTAATGCATCAGTAGTAGCTCTTAATTAACAGTTTACTTTAAGTTAATGTTTTCAAGGGATTTAACGGACACTTTCTCATTGTGGGTCTCAATGGGTGAACTCCTATAACGTAAGCTTGGTGCTCTAAATGCATGGTGCCGGATATGCAGTACTAATATAATGGCTTAAATATGTCAGCCTTGTAGAGCTTCCTTAAATACCCGGAGCCTGCTATCTACCAACCACATCGTTTCAACAAAAATTAGCTTTAAAGAGTAATATACAAACGATTAAAAGAGAAGCACTTGCAGCGGCAGCACTGTAACGCGACACTAGCGTTTTTTGCACTGCTTCCTAAGTCTCATCGTCTGTCGCATCATGTAGATACTTCATGTAAAAATAACATCGATTACCTTATCATCGCGACTACTTTCATTTTATTAGTTTTAATACGTTCATTAGCTGTGCAATAAAAACAAAAGAAACATCCCACAAACTTCTTTAGCTGCTCTAATGCAACACACCACCAACAAACACACACGAAAAGACCGGTCATGCGCCCAAGCAAATAGCAAAAAGACCCAATTCTTGGGTAACCAAGAATGCGCCTGATTGAAAGCTTTCCACGGTTCGTAATTATAGATCGTATTTTGATAATTAAGTTATTTAGTCTTCCATGGATCTCTATTTCACTAAACATTGTACTAAACATCTTTATGGGTACGTTCCTCTGTAATTAGTTTCTAGAGGAAATCTAGACACACGTATGCCCAGTGTTTTTTTTTCTTCTTTTTTATTTGTTCAAAATATAGGCCTACGTATATTTCATTTTCGCAGAAAATGTTTCATACACTTCTAAATAATTTTGGTTTTTTCATGTTGCCAATTCTGTTTCACTCCCCCAAGCCTCCATTGAAATTCGATTCGGACCACGCATGCGTGAGAACGCATTCTACACTGTTAAAAAAACGGATTATGTACTGGTAATTTTGTGTCTGGACTTCCTTTTTTACGGATTTTTTTGTTAAATTTAGCTTGTGTACTCGCTCGCACAGTGCAACGTGAAAGTCAAACTGAAAGGTAAAACACCTGTGAAATATTTTTACGGACTTTTCGTTGAAGACTCGATCTTTTTAACAATTTAAAAATTATTTATGAAGTATAAATTGTACAACATCATATGGGCTGAAACTATCTTATAGATACATCTTAAACGGTTTCTTACAAAAAAAAAAAACGGAGCACACAATGTAAACATAATTTCAACCTTGGAAAAATAAAAGATACAGATAAAATAATAAAATAGCTGAAGGGTCTGTTCTAATAATTTTAAGGCATTAATAATATGCAGTCATTTCTCTGGTTTCTATAAATTTAAGTGATTTGCAATACACAGTTATTTTATAATGACTACCAATAAAGGTTGTGTCTTAATACATTTATGAATAAAAATCCCCTAAAATAAATAAGTAACAGAAATTCAAATTTCTTATCCTCCATTATGATTCCAAAAGCAATATAATTTCTGTTAGACTGGAAGATGAGACTGAGTTGCATAGGATAAAAAGTGTCTCGTTTTTGTTTCCAAATGAAGCCAAAGTTTACCTTGTATAATGGACTTTACCACTTTGTTAGACACGGAAAGATCATAAACTGGATCAATTAATGAACCTCTGATGGACTTTCCTGTCAGGGTCGGTGCCCATTTGACCCTATCCTTTGTGTCTTTCCCCATTTGGCCAGCTGGTGTTGCTGGGTCACAGGTTCTAGGCTGGCCTGCAGCCAGCCTCATTTGTTTTTTTTTTGTATTGTGTTTTTTGTTCCCTAGTGTTCTGTTTTCTCTTTTGAGTCTTCTGGTTCCAAGTTTACCCTTCCTGTGATTTTGGTTACACTGTTCTGTTTATCCTAGTGTGTTGCATGCGTGCGTTCGGTGTATTCTGAATTGTAGTTGGTTGCTGTGTATTGTATGCTCTGTGTATTCTTAGTCCTGCTCCCTAGGCTTGTTTTTTTGTGGTTTCCCTTTTATTTATCAGTGTTTTCTTTTGACCCCTCGTGGTCTGTTTGTTTTGTAGTTTATGTTCAGCCCCCCCAATGAACCCCTTTTTTGTACTGGAGCTGCCAGTGGGTTGTCACCTTCCCCCCCCCGCTTCCACCATGCCATGTCGCCGCCGGATCCATGACACTCTCCATCTTCAAGACATAAATGTGACCAAAAGGAAAGAACTCCATTTAACCATCTGTCTAATCTTAATTTGCATTCATCCAATTTGCTCCATGAATTCAAAGTTTCCCTTAATTTAGTGTCATTCGTAACATGCGCATATAAGTATTTAACACAAGTTTTAATGGGGATACCATATGCTACCACAAGATGGTAGTAAAGTATAGCGGGTAATCCAGACTTTTTGAAGTTCACTTGTAAACCAGAAGTTTTGGAAAACAAATATATAATCTGAATAGCCTTTGGGCCCTGATCAACATTTTTCAAAAACAAGGTGTGCCAACTTGACCAAGGTACGTTTTAACCGTTTGTTTTTTGGTATAATTAAAACCGGAAAAGCCAGAAAACGGTCGTTTTTTCGTTTTATTCGGTTTAGGTGAAAAAACAAAATACAGAAATTCAGCCTGATTTTCCGTTTCCCGTTCTTACTGGCAAAAATTTTTACCACTTGTTCTTTGGTTTTCATGGTGGTTGGGCTTTCGACGCCCCCCTTAATTCTGATTAGTTTGTGCGCACTGCAATCCTTGTTTGCACTGTAAACAGAATTTCTACAGCAAGCTAGACAGAGGCGTGAGTGAAAATGCTCATAGGAAGCAAAGCCCATCATCTGCCATGTTGGTGCATTCTCGTCTGGTCCTGATGCTGTGTGTGTGTTGTTTGTATGTATTGTATATGCTCTTTTGCGCATTTGTCGTGGTCGGGTGTACTGTTTTTGGCAGTAAATGATTCTTCAGAATTCCAAAGATAGTAAAAAAAAAAGAAAGAAAAACAACAACAGCGCGATCCAGAGAGGGCAGGGGAAGTTTTATTACCGACAACAATGGTTACGCAATGTAGAGAGGGGATGATGTTTTAATTTTTTACAGCTCCGTGAGTATGATGCCCTGGGTATGGTGTTCAACTGCATCCAGTCCTACATGCGGTCCTCCAACTTACAGAGAAAAATTAGGTGTTTGTTGGTGGGATGGGCACTCCAGCCACCGTTTTAAAAAACAACTTAACAGATCTCCAACGAAGCAGACCAGACCCATTTCTCCTCTCCACAGGAGCTAGCTGATGACAAAAAATTCCTTTGGCCTTACAAACAGTACAGTTATTTTCTCAAGCTTCCGGTTTGCAACTGAACTAGAACAAATGCAGACTCATGAGCATCCACGACTGTCCTGATTCTGCATTATATTACATAATTGTCAAAAAAGATACCTGATACCTACGGATCTGGAAAACCCAATTTTTAGAAAGTAATTAGGGAAATAGTAAGTACTATTGAGAAGTGTAAGAAAATACTAAATAGTTGGCTATAAAGAGCCTAAAAAGACACTGTTTGGAAGGACATTGTTAATGAAAATGGAAACTATATCTAGGCTAGTCTACCCTGCACCCTCCTTAACTATATCTCCCAAGATATTAATAAACTAAATTTTAATTTTAATTGGGAAAATAAGCATCAATATATCAGACTTGCTCAAAAGTTCTGAAGAAGGTGGGATAAAGCAATAGATTTTGAGATTATAAATTGAGTGTTAAAAGACACTCATCTGATGGACGGGAATGGTTAAATACTTCAGTTGAATGAATGTCATAATGAATGTAATTTAAATTGATCTATTAGAAACTACATTGAGATGACACAGAACATTCCAATGATATTTATTCAGTTTATCAATAACAATCTTGATAACACAGCAAAATCTAAATTACAAAATGTAAAAATAGACTTTGTGGATTTTTTTTACATTTTTTAAAAAAGTGCAATAATAGATTTTTGGTGAATGGGATGTTCCCGGTCTGAAATATTGACTATTAGAAAAGAAAATAAAATTCTCAATTTCCTCAAGATACAAAGTACATTTTAAAGCTTTGAATGAAATCTATCCATCAATTGCAATCATTAGAACAAGATTTAATCTTGATGTCGATAATTGTTACCTTTGCACCACAAATGTGGAAACAACAAAGTATTTATTTTATACTTGTGACAGTCAAAAATAATCTAAATGCTTGCATGATTGCCTGAGCTCAAAAATAGATGTCTTCATTTAGAGATATCCAAGTAGGGTTATCCTGAAGAACAAACACATGGAATTTTAGGTTAATAAAATACTATATACATAAATGTCACTCCTCCGCATTGTGGAATGCTCTAAAAAACGTCAGAAGTGCCCAGGCCAGGATACTCTGAACAATCATGTCTGAATATAATATATTTTAGCCCCTTGATAAGTTATCTTTATCTGCTCATCTTTCTCCAATGATTTTTTTTTTGCTATTGTTCCAGTATTACCCCCCTAGTTTTTTTCCCTAACAATGTCTAATTTGTTGTAGTTTTCTATGATAAATGGATATGTTTTTGTACCCCATCAGGAAATTATAAATACCTGTATTAGGAGGTGTGACTTTGTTTTGTACAGGAAATGTTATGTAAACTATACTGCACTGAGTATGTTACTGTACTCAGTGTACTGTTTATTTATCTGAACTTTGGACTGTATTGAAGATTCTTACTCCTGTTCCCATAAACATAAAATGAGTTGACAATTTTTATCTCTTCAAAGACACAAACAAGAGCTAGCATTTGCATGCAACGGCCTACAAACACAAGCAGGCTCGTGATAAAAGACATGTCCTCCTGTGATCTGGAAGCATAATGACCCAAGAAAACGTTAATAATCATTGGATTTTAATGATGCAAAGGTGTTAGGAAGGATGTATCTTGAGTTCATCCCATTTTGTATCTGGTGCACACTTTTTTTAATCGGGGCAGTCATTTAAATCCTGAGATGTTCATTATAAATGACTACATAGCTCTTACGCAGCAAAACTGTATTTACAGAAGTTAAAGAAAAATATTGAGACAAACTGTTCTTTCTGTAATGTCCATGTAGAAATCTTTTTGGAAATATCCTTTTCTTTACTGCATTTTGGAAAGATTTGTCTTGATTTGAATGCACACATATCTGAAACATTTTCATTTAAAGATTAAAGTGTTCTTTGGATTTTATAATATCTGTCACTCTAAACATAAAGAATATTCTTATTAATCTTATCATTCTGGCAAAATGATCACATACACGAAAGTAAATATTGTAATTGAACACCTATGTTTATTAATTTTGGAAAAAAACTTCAACAATGCCTTCAAACTATAATCACATGAAAAAGAAAGTACACCCTTTCTATTTGCCATAACTGACACTCCCTCGCAATGCAGGTAATGTGGCTCATTCGGGACTCCCTGAGCAACTGCTCATTCAACGCAAAGTCAAACCAGCAGTACCCAAGGATTCTCCAAAGAGACACAGTACCAAAGTGGATAGTGTCCATGACTCGCAGCCATACAGCAAGACAGGGAGCACCAGGACTCTGAAGTTTTGGACCTTCGTCCCCTTACAAAGATACTGGGAGCACCACCTTTCCAGTGACCTAATGACCCCCCATGCTCTCCCAATCCATCTACTGTCTTGATAGGAAGAGTCAACTGAGACATGAATGTCACTGCTGAGGTAAGTGAACCTCTCGACGCAGTGTACATTCTCTCCAAAGACAGACACACTGCTGATGGCTGTGCCCAAGATGTTATTAAAGGCCTGGATCTTGGATTTTATCCAAGACACTTGCAAGCCCAGACACTCAGATTCCTCACTCAGTCTCACCGATTGTGTTGAGCATGACCATAGCAAGGGTCTTATCCAGCACTGAGCAGTCTTATCTCCCTGTAGATGCCGCAATCCAGGCGGTCACCCTTCCCTTCCCAGGTTGATCTACCTCAGACACTACTTTACTTTGCTGAATTGAATTAAAAATGTCAATATCCATCCATCCATTTTCCAACCCGCTTATCCGGTCAGGGTCGCGGGGGATCCGGAGCTTATCCCGGAAGCTACGGGCACGAGGCAGGGAACAGGGCACACTCACACACCATTCACTCACACATGCACACCTACGAGCAATTTAGGAACTCCAATTAACCTCAGCATGTCTTTGGACTGTGGGGGGAAACCGGAGT
>JAODKL010000027.1:6485127-6498139 GCA_026780765.1 Petrocephalus schoutedeni | reverse complement strand
AAGTGCAAATTATTGGTCTGTGTTTATAATATTTTGAATGAAATGTGCGTTATTTGTAAGAAAGTCAGGTGTCACTGGCATAATTTAGCCCCCCTCCTCGTCCGCTTTATTTGGGAGAGGTGAACTGTACTCTGCGCCCCCCAACACACCCCCCCCCCCCAATCCCCTCTCCTCTCTGCTCTCTCAGCATCTGTGCGGCTCCTTCAGCAGCAGGGGCGGCACAGGTATGGATAACATGAACATGATAATAGAAAACCGCTTAGCGGCACAGATTATAATTTTTTCCTCCAAGTTCGTGTGCCGCCCCCCACGTGTCATGAAAATATGCGGCCCCGGGCGGCTGCCCCGTTCACCCATGCCTAAAACCGCCACTGTGAGCGTGAGTCTGCCAGATACATGAGACCTGCCAGCCTTGTTTTTCAGTAGCACTTTCCATCTAGCTCACTCTCTGCTATAGCTAACCGTACTTGACTTACGTAATTTACAGATACGATGGACCTTTACTAGACGAGCATGTGCTTGGAGACGCCTGCGATTGCGGCTTGTCCTCCCCCGCCTATGCCGGTCTCACCGTGTGGTTGACCGAGCGGCTATGGCGGCTACTCGATCTGGATGGAAGTGCCCTAATCGATGCCGGTATGTCCGCGAAAGCTTTAGTGACGCGTCGTTAGGGCTCCGAGCACCAATTAAACTTTGGTTTATCTGTGTGTTTGTGTCTCTGCCTTTGAAAATTAACCTTGTCATTGCACAGATGATGCCGGTGGCCTTCAGTCTCACATAAGCAGGCTGCTGAAGGAAATGGTCTGTCCTTATCCAGCGCTCTTATCAGACAATCTGCAAGATGCGCTACGAAAGAAGGAGAATTCTCTTAATCTTATTTGTACGTATGAAAACCTTCACTCTCGCGTCTCGTTTTGTGTTCGTTGTACTGTGAAGCGTTTCTCCTGTTCTTTGTACTGTGAAGCGTTTCTCCTGTTCTTTGTACTGTGAAGCGTTTCTCCTGTTCTTTGTACTGTGAAGCGTTTCTCCTGTTCTTTGTACTGTGAAGTGTTTCTCCTGTTCGTTATACTGTGAAGCGTTTCTCCAGTTCGTTGTACTGTGAAGCGTTTCTCCAGTTAGGAGTTTGTTGATGCTGCTTCTCTGACTGTCTGGTATATGAAGCAATTAAATGTCCAGTTTTTAGAAACAAGTTTTTCATAATGAAATTTCACTTTATATTGTAGGCTATTTTATTTTAGAATTACATGTGACGTTTAGAAGAATTGCATCAGGCAAAGCCAGTTTCTTTTATCTTATTTTCCTCTATCTAGATTTAAGATTTTCACTCAAACCAAATAACGGAAGCTACATCACAGATTAGATAGCATGAAATTTATGCCTGCAAAAGGGATGGATTGTACTGTATGATAACAGGTGTTATACCAAAGGAGGAGGAAAAATGCAGCTGAATCACACTGGAATAATTAATTGGTAGTTTTAGTTAACAAAACAATTGTTTATTCACTAAATAGAAATTTGGGTGACCAAATCTTTTCACAGAAATTTCATGAAAATTAGCTTATTAACTCTACAAATGTACTTTAATACATCTTTGCCTATTTTGCAATTTATTAGTATTTCCATACTGCTTTAATTTAATATAACAGTGATTGAATATTTTTTTGATAAAATAATGGTTTAAACTGAATGTTAAAATGTTGTCTCTGGATCTGAATTCCATGTGAGGCATGATGTTGCTTGTGCATTGGGAATGTTCTTGTCCAATCTCTGTGTGCTGTGTCAAACTGCTTTTTTGAAGTATTTCGTAATTTTTGTATTGGTTCTAAGGAGAAAAAAAAATGCTAATATTGGCCAATTCTGTTTTTGATCTTGCACTATATACTTTAATTAGTTAAAAAAAGCGTGAAACATCACAATATGCACTGTGTGAATAAGTGATCTTTAGCCAAGGTGTTTTCAAAGATGGAAGTTTTGTATTGAGTAGCCTGCCATCTGTCAGCTGTGTTATTAGAGGTTACTAATAATATGGTGAAGTAATTTCTTTCTTGTTCTGCATCCATTTTTCCCCTTGTGATTGGTAGGTGCTTTTACGCCAAAGTTCTGGAACGTGGGGTCTCATTCATCAAAGTTGTGTTTGCACAAAATGTGTGTATGGCACTTGCCAACAATTCATACCATCAACCCTCACTTTCATGTGGAAAACCGTAAATCTGACACGGCCTATGAATCATAATATGGCCATTTTACAGAATACACAGACGAACAACAAAAACATATATAGTTGAAGAAATGCAGTCTGTGTTTTTTTCTTTCTAGAATAGAACATATATTTATTGGCAAACTGGCCTCCCAGTTCTTATTTCTGAATCCCACATGCAATCATACAATCACAACATACTGTACAAGGTAGCTAGGCTGCTCAAAGTTGTTTCTATCCAGTCCAAATGTATGGCTTTCCCAGTAAGGTAGGCCATATTGCTGGACCCAGGCCTATTTTTCATCAGTTCCTGAAATTAACTGCGGTATGAAAGGGTCTATTGAATTTGAGTTCCTGACTTGAATTTAGGCACCTTCTGACTTTCTTATTTATTAATATGCTAAAATTAATGACCAATAATGGAGGCTTGATTCCCACATCTATGATATAAATATTTGCAACGTAACTGACTGAAGCATAACAGGAAACAAATAGAAGTGTTAAGGAATCTGAAGAATGCCATTTTTTGGTAACTCATGAATTGTTTGTTCTTGTTCTCCTTGATTTCCTCAGTGTATTTAAGTTCTGAACTGCAAGCTGCACAGATGGTAGAGAGCAAACACAGGCGAGTGGGTGATGAGTGTACGACTGTGCCATATCTCAAGGCTATCTGCCGAACGTTGAAGCTTTCGGAGCTGAATGGGCAATCAACAACTGACATCTTCTCCGGCATTGAAGCAAAGGTGGATAATAATCACCTCTTGATAGTGCAGGGGTCGGCAACCTTTAACACTCAAAGAGCCATTTGGACCCGGTTTCCACAAAAGAGAAAATACCGGGAGCCGCAAATCCTTTTTGACATCTAAAATGAAGATAACAGTGCATATATTTTTTTACCTTTATGCTATGTATAAAAAGACTAGGCTAGTACTCTGTAATAAAAAAAAAAGCATGCTGAGTTGAAGGTCTCTTTCAAATGAAATAAAAAGCCGAACTTAAAGTATCCATGTAGCAAACCAAAATTGCCACATGCCGTAATCCTTTCATCGCCTATAGGCTACTGGAGCATCGACCTGAGTTTAAAAAAATAAATTGGGAAAAAAATGCACTATTTCACTGAGCAATGTAAAATACATATTTGCAAAATATGTCATTGAAATATATTTTACCTGGTTAATGGGACTTTTGCTCCTGAACCTCAGCGCACAGCGTCTGCAAATCCGGGCTGTAAGATGTCACCTTCATCTTTACACAGGATTGTAGCATTTGGCGGGCATATACTGGCTTTTGTGACGCATATTTTGAGCGAATATTCATTTTAATGTTACAAGATCACAGTAATCTTCAAATTTCGAACTACAATAAAAAAAAAAAAAACTAACGAATAAAAGTAAAATACACTTAAATTAAATACTCATTATTTATTTCCCAAAGCCAGAGGGAGCCGCAGCATAAGGATGAAAGAGCCACATGTGGCGTCAGAGCGTCGGGTTGCCGACCCCTGTAATAGTGGTTTCCCCCTCTCTCTTGCCAATTTAAGTTTTAGTGGAAAAAATCCTTGCTAAAAGTTCCTGCTTTTGATTTTCAGATTTGTTTTTATTTGTTGATTTGTTCTCTAGAGCTCTGGCTTTGCTTGCAGATAAAAGAAATATGTGAAGACCTTCCAAAGCAGTACCTTGGCAAGCCAGTCTTGAAGTTGGCCTTCAGCAGTGAACAGTGGGTGTGTAATTACAATGTAACCTGTAGTTGTAGGAGCACGCAGTGTACATTTGTATACAGCACTTCTTGCTAACCTTGTCAGTAAGCAGGTTATCTATGGGAAGTATTTACTGCAAAAAAGAAAGTGATAATGATAAAATGAAAATACAATCTCCACTTTGCCATTTAGTTTTGCACAAATATCCTGCCAAAATGGGAGAAAAAAATGAAATTACACCATTTGCATTTTAACTTTCCGCTCATGCATGAGTAATTTGTTGAAAAATTGAATGATAAAATAAAAAAACATTTTTGTCTTCATTTTCCAGTTTGACTTTTCCTACTTTGCGTATTCATTTTGAAGTTCGCAACATGCAAATATGTTAATTGGAGCAGGGAGGGTGGTGAAGCTATGGATCAGAGTCTGAAGCACTGCTGTGCTTCCTATATATTTGCATGTTGCCAGCAAATTGGAAAATGAAAAGGCAAATTAGGAAATGAAAAGACAAAAAGGTTTATTAATTTTATCTTTTAATTTTTCACATGCATGAGTGGAAAGTTTAAAGACAAATGGTGTTATTTCATATTATTTTTCAGTTTTGGCAGGTTTGGCAGCATAGACTTTGAAAACTACATGGCAGATTTTATTTACATTTTTATCGTTTTCTTTTTTTTTTCCAGGAAATACCTCCCATAGGTTACCAGTCATATTTAGCTTTTTTAACTTTGTTTTGTGCATCTCTAGGGAAGGTTGGAGCAGATTAACTCTGTTCTTTCTGCTGACTATGAGCATCGGCGCAGGCTGCTGATTAAGCGCTTGGATGTCACTGTGCAGTCCTTCAGCTGGTCAGAAAGAGCAAAGGTTGTGTGAAGATTTAACTTATTTGCTCATAATTGTTGAGTATGGTCAATGATTTTATAATTACATATAACAATTGACTTGAAATAATAACTTGAAATGTATTTGTTTGGTTATTTTAAAGAATTGTTTAGACAGAATGGCAAAAGTTTACCAGCCCCTGAGATATTCGTTGCTGTTCAAGCCATCGATCAGTCTTGGTCATCTACTTGCTGCAAGAGAAGACATTTGCCATATGATGAAGACGAGCAGTGGGCAGAGTCGAGAGAAGACTGCATGTGCTATAAACAAGGTTGAGGATATACATCTCAATGCAAATATTGCTGTTCCTTTCTGTTCCTGTTGATCACGCTGGAGGTACTGAATGCTCCCCTTCATCCTGCACAGGTCCTGATGGGCAGCGTTCCTGACAGAGGTGGACGGCCATCGGAAATCGATGCTCCACCACCTGAAATGCCCCCTTGGCTGAAGAGGCAGGACTTTGGAGGAAGAGGTGGCTGGGATCCTAGGCAGAGAGGAAGGGCAAGAGCACACTGGAATTCTCGGGGAGGAGGAGGAGGTAGCTATGGTAGAAGAGCGGGACATTATTTCTATTAAGGCATATCATTGTGCACTGTACATTCAAGTGAAACTGAATAGTTGTAGGCTTCACAGGAACACAACACAGGTAGTATTAAGATGAATCTGGTGCTTGAATACTACGGCTGTTGTTGTTGTGACATACTTATGCTACTCTTACAATTAACTTTGCCTTTTGCATTTTTTAATTTAACAAAAAGTACTTGGATTCTAAGAAATTTTATGTACTGTGAAATAAAATTGAAAATCAGCTATATAGTTACAGCCTGCTTTAGATCTTTTTTTTGTCTTCTCCCATTTACTTTAACACAAGATGACATTGAACTTTCCTTTTATTTAGTCATGAGGTTAATAGCTGATAATGCAAATAAATCTCCCTTAAATGTTATTTTTGCCCTTGATTATATCAAAGTGGATTTGCTGGTTAACTGACTGAGAATGGATGTTTCTGGTTAAGCATCATGTATAATAAGACAAAGGTGTATTACATTTTTTGCCAAAATCACCTTTTGCGTGGACTGGTTTTTATTTTGCTTTTTACTGCTTATAACATTGGGTTCTTGCCAACATATGCCAATAACCATTTAACTTTAGTATTACGTTTAGCATTTACTAACTAATTGTGGCCTGAAATTCTAGTTAATGATGCCATTCCTAAACATTTTGCTGGGTTTTACTGCCACTCCTTTTACTATAAAAAAGAGTATGTAGAAGAAATATAGCAAAGAGAGAATGCAATAAAGTACCAGGTGTCTCTAATCCTGCAGCCGGTCCCAGGACGTCCACCAGCAGGGGAACCTCTGAATTCCAGTCCATTGGTGTGAATTATACAATATAGCTGATGAGCATCTCAAGGAGGTCAATTGTTTTCAAAAACAAAAAGCTTCAACCTTGATTTCATCAGACTATAGGACATTTTCCCACAGGCAAAATTTAGCTGGGCATGAATGTTGCATTTTTCTGGCCACAATTCCAAAAGATATGTTTGGTACAAAAACAACACTGCACACCACCAAAGGAATACCATACCCACAGTAAAGTATGGTGGCAGCAACATCATGCTTTGGGGTTGGGTTTCTTCAGCTGGAACTGGGTCTTTAGACTAGGTGGAGGGAATTATGAACAGTTCCAAATACTAGTCAATTTTGGCCCAAAACCTTCAGGTGTCTGCTAGGAAGCTGAAGGTAAACAGGAATCACACCTTTCAACATAATAACCCCAGGCAGACTTCCAAATCAACAAAAGAATGGTTTTACCAGAAATAAATTAATTTTGGGGTGGCCCAGCTAGAGCCCAGATCTAAATCAAACTGAAAATCTTTGGGACGACCTGAAGAGGTCTGTGCACAGGAGATGCCCTCAAAATCTGACAGATCTGAAGCGGTTTTGCAAGGAAGAGTGGGCAAGTGTTACTAAGTTAAGATGTGGAATGCTGATAGACTCCTATTGAATAAGACTGTAATTAAACCGAAAAGAATTTTAATAGAGTATTAGTTTAAGGGTATGCAGCTTGCTGTATTATTGTATATTCCCCCACATGTTTGTTTTTCCAGTTGAATTGTACAGGTTTTAGGTCACATTAAAGATAATTTTGAAATGATTCTCATTTTTTGGCATTTCAACAAAGGGGTGTATACTTTTTATAGGCACTGTAATTAAACCCTTAGAGCACACAAGACGATAACTAGCATAACTGGACGATGGAAAAGATTTAATGTTGTTCATGAGGACATAAGCCATCAACACAGCACCTGCAGAATTGCACAACTTAAATAAATCACACCAAATTCCCCTGCCTCCCAGTGGTGAAGATCTGGGCACTGATAATGGCAACAATGATAATGGCGGCAACAACACACAATGGTGATGAAGGTGGAGGAGGCTACAGGGTTCACCAGCATGTCGCTAAACCTCACTTTAGGTGAGCATGATAAAAACATAAAAATGTCATTATCCCCCCTTGTTGATGACAATTCTTCCCTTATTAATGGCATCGAAAGCAACAAATACACTGACGCCATTTCATTTTTCTCATTTTGTTTTCATTGTGTAATATTCTTTTTGTAATTTCAAGACTTTCAGCTGCATTTTCATTCTGTATGTTGGAATAATGGTCACCTACTCAATACATGTCCTCTCAAATATAAATAAAAATGAATGATATTCTCAAACTGAAACAAAACGGTCAATAAATGCTTAAATTCTCCACGTAACTTCAGCCGTAATTAGGCATAAGATGATAAAGAACATTGCAACAGTAACTGTATTACAAATAAAGTAGACAATTTAGAAAAAAGTGTGATTTTTTAATTACAGAATGGTAGACACACACACACACACACACATTAGCCACAACCACCTGACTAATACTGTGGCAACGCAAACCTCCAGCACATCTTGTCAGGCTGCAAGATCATGCTTTCCCAGGGGCGCTATAGATGGCACCACAACCAGGTCTTGAGGAAGCTGGCAAAGGTGCTGGAGTGCTGCCGACAGGGCAGCAACGGGGTACCAATAGCAAAGAACCGAATCTCGGAAGGTAGGAGGGAAGAAACATCAGGCCAAGAGAAACATCTAGGCCATTTTCCCCCAGCCAGGAGTGGAACATGAGAGTAGACCTCGACAAGCAGCTTCCTTTCCCAGTCGAGATCACTACTACATCTCTACTCCCTGACATAGTTGCGTGGTGCACCAAGGCAAAGTCCGTGCTACTCATTGAACTCACGATAGGGGATCGAGGCCGCCTACGAGGGAAAAAGACCAAGTACTCAGAGCTAGCTGTTGAGTGCCGGATGGCTGGCTGGAAGACTACCATCTACCCAGTGGAAGTCGGATGCCGAGGCTACATGGAGCTGTCAACAATACGCCTTCTGAGGGACATAGGAGTTACTGGAGGGAACCTAAAGAAGGCAATCAAAGAGCTGGTGGAGGAGGTTAAGAAGGGGAGATTTTGGCTGAGGAGGAAGGATAAATGCTGGGGGAATAACTAACCCCCACAACAGCCGCAAGGAGAACACCCATCAGCTGCAGGGGGTGGCTGGTGTCACTGCTCCGCCACCAGGAGACGTTCCAGAATTAAAGGAACGAAACGTTGGTGGTTTCTGGCTGATGACCCTGCAACTAACCCATGGGCACCGGAGGAGGTGCGACCAGCAGTAATGTCTCGCAGGCAGTTCCATCTCCCTGTATATACTACTGGCGTGATGGTTAAGAAACGGGCCACCTTCAGATTATTATTATTATTATTATTATTATTATTAAGTGATTAGTAGGTAGTATGCTGATACTTTAGTGGCTAAGGGTATCATAAACCATGGGAACCCACTGCTGCAGCCCTTCTGGCCTGTCAACACCTTTCAGCTGTCTATGGAGACTCCTATGTGACTGTCCTGAAGGCCTCCTTCAGCCCAACAGCTTCACTATAAGCCCCACTATTAACCCCATCCCTTTACCCATTTTTCAAAAGGTTATCCCAATTCGGATCACAGGAAACTGCCAGTCCAGCGATATGGTACTCTCACAGCAACATAAATGTTATATGTTACTTATGAAAGTAAATTGGTGTAACCTCACGTCATTTACTGTACAATAGATGAAAAGAATAATTGTGCAAGACTTTATTTTGCCATTTTGATTAAAGGGCCATGAAAGCTGTAATGTGAAAGCCGCCAACTAGTTATGCTAGAAAAGGCAACAATTACCCCATAAAGTAATTCTTAAAATGAATAAAACTATAAAATGTCAATTACCGAGACAAACAGGTCAGTCCGATAAGATGCATCTACTCAGTTCTCAGAGACATATGGTTAAGCAGAAACAAATTATGTGCTTTCATACTGGAAATGCTGGCCTGACCCTGGGACTGGCCAGGAAAGGTACTGGCTACTATTACACCAAAGGAACGGAAAAGCAGCTGCTCCTGAATGAACCCTATAGACACTTTTTCTCTACTGTTAGGCCTCAGTCAGTCCTGTAGTTCAAAGCCACAATGTCAGAAGGGAAGCAGTCCTTCAGCATGACGCCTCTGTCTCGGTGGCAGTCTAGCTCTTCAATAAAGCCGTGCCAGTAAATAACCAGTCCCGGGCCAAACCTGAGGAAGACAGCGTAAAATGAAATACTACACTAGTAGTAGACATACTACTGTTACAAATCAAACCAACATTGAAGCATTTGAATATAAGCCAGGGTGCATATGTGGGAGCATTGAAATGTAGCTGTAACTGCCCTAGGACTGAAATGTAGTTATGCAAGACTTAGGCAGTATTACAGTAATACAACATACCACGGTATCATGTCGGGGTGGTATGACATCATAAAAAATTATATGCAATGCTCTTCTCCTTTTGTATAACATTTCCAGTGAAACAACATTTACTGATTGCTGATTTTCATATGTGGGACTGTTACACCTCATTTAAAAGTCAGACACCAAATGATCACATTTTCAGGAACAATTAACAGTGAAAGCATTTCAAGGTGAAAGGCAGCATGAAAGCCATACATCCATCATAACTGTGGAGTGAAACTACTGGAATCATTAATATTATTGTTTTCCAGATATAAAATTGATTTTCCAAAGAAAACTGGACCACAATAGCCCCCCCAAGTGTGGTCATTTTGATCACATCATACCTGTTCCAGTAACTCCAGAACTGCTCATTCAAGTAGGTCAGGTGGCTGTGATCATCCCCAAAAGAAGCTTTGCTCTCGATCCAGTGAACTATCCGACCCTCAACAGCTGCAAGTTCACAAAGAGTCAAATACTTGTTAGCCACATTTCAAACAAAGTTGCATTTTAAACAAGTAAAATACACTAAATTGACTTTTATTGTTGTCTTAGAACTGAGCTCAGGAGGTCAGAGCCACAAAATTTCACCACAGGACCATCTGTGTGAAAGCACAGGATCTACTCTGGATTCCTGTAACAAGCCAGCTTTTTTGGCACCATGTAGAGTTTTAGTCCAACTTTTCCCTGACTGAATTATACCATGTATTTTTTCCTACTTATACCACTCACCTATTATTACTTAAAATCCATAACATTTACAGTTTTGGGCAGCTATAAGTAGATTTGCAGAGTAAATACACCGGGGTCCAAACATCCCTACATGATTGTGGGTTATACGGCTGGCCCTGGCCAGGGCCCACCAGGAAGCAAAAATGCTTTTCTGAGACAGGTGACTCATTTCTTGTATGTCTTAATGCTGAAGAAAAGACAGGCAGCATACTGCAAGCCTGTGTTTATGATGTGTGTCGCATGTGTCGTTTGTTTTGTGTAACCTTGCTTGGTCTTTTATGTCTAAGGACGCAACATGCTTAGAGGCTGGGTATGGCTCATATCAAGAGAGTTTTGCCTTCCTCCTTTAATATCAGTTTGCATATCAGTCAAAGAGGTAAACGAAGAATGGCATCAGCATCACTTCACACACTGCTTTAATTCACTTGGAAACCAAGGATGCCTACATTAAAATGCTAGTATTCAACTACTTTCTATGTTCAACACAATGATAAACACTAAGACTGCCACCAAACTCCTCAGTCTAGACCTAATGAAAAATACATACTGGACGACAGAGTTCTTGACCAACCACCATCATCACTCCTCCTCTATACTGATCCAGAGCACAGGGGCACCACAGGGATGCACGTTCAGTCCCCTCCTCTATGGCCTTTTCACCTACAACTGTGTGCCTGTCGATATTTCTGACACTGTCACCAGGTTTGGGGAAGACATCATAGTCATTGACTTGATCACAAGTTGGCCTCAGGGTGAAAGCAAGATGGCACAGTTAAAATTGTGTCGTTCCACATTTAAATAAAATGACAGATGGCAGTAAAGCATTCTGCTACAGGCTCCCTATACTGTGGAATAATTTGCCAGCCTATGTTCGGGGTGCCAAATCGGCCTTAGTCTTTAAATCTTGACTGAAGATCTACAGTGTCTTGCAAAAGTATTCAGTCCCCTTGGCATTCACAGTAAGTTGTTCCCTTACTGCCAGGAATTTAAAAGGAATTTTGGGGGGTTGTACCTTTTAATTTATACAACACAATTACCACTTTGCAGATGCAAATTAGTTTTTTATTGTGAAACAAACAAAAAATAAGCCAAAGAAAATCCACCCCCTCCCAGAGTAAATATTTTGTACAGCCACCTTTTGCAGCAAGTACAGCGACAAGTCTCTTCGGGTACATCTCTCTCGGGTACAGCTTGGCACATTTAGACACTGACACTTTTGCGCATTCTTCATGGCAAAACTGCTCCAGCTCCTCCAAGTTGGATGGGCACCGCTTGCGTAGAGCAGTCATACCAGAGATTCTCAATTGGATTGAGGTCTGGGCTTTGACTGGGCCATTCCAGGACATTTACGTGTTTCTCTTTAAACCACTGGAGTATTGCTTTAGCAGTGTGTTTAGGGTCATTGTCCTGCTGGAATGTGAACCTCCATCCCAGTATCAAATCTCTGGAAGACTTAAACAGGTTTTATTTAAAAATTTCTCTATATTTTGCGCCATCCATCTTTCCTTCAATTCTAGCCAGTTTCACAGTTCCTGTCGATGAAAAACATCCCCACAGCATGATGCTGCCCCCACCATGTTTTACTGTGGGGATGGTGTTCTCAGCATGATGAGAAGTTTTAGGTTTGCACCAGACATGGTGTTGTCCTTGATGGCCAAAAAGTTCCATTTTAGTCTCATCTGACCACAGCACCTTCATCTACATGTTTGGGGAGTCTCTTATAGGCCTTTTGGCCAATTTCAAATGGTCTGCCTGGCAGGCAGGCATTTTCTTAGCCCATTTGGCCCAGCTCTGTGCAGTGCGTGGCTTACGTGGTCCTATGGAGAGTTACTCCCATCCCTGAAGTATAGCCGCTCAGCTCCTTCAGGGTTATCTTTGGCCTCTTGGTTGCTGCTCTGATTAATGCCCTCCTTTCCCAGTCTGTGAGTTTTTGTGGACGACCCTCAGGTTTGCTGTAGTGCCATAATCTTTCCAATTTCTAATAATGGATTGAATGGTGCTCCTTGGGATGTTCAGGGTTTGGGATATTTTTAAATAGCCCAAGCCTCATCTCTACTCCTCTACAACGTCCCAGACCTGTGTGGAGAGTTCCTTGGTCTTCATGCGGTCACTTGCTTGGTGATAGCCATTACTTAGGGGTGTTGCACTGCTGTTGACTCTGGGGGCTATCAGAACAAGTGTATATATACTAAGATCATTTGACACTTAGACTGCTTACAGGTGGATCTTATTTAAGTGGCTTTTGAAGGTAGTGGTTGGGGCTTCAAAGCAAAGGGGGTGAAAACAAATAACTCAAATAACATTTTGAGGGATAGCCAGCAGGGATTTAGGAGAGGTAGATCCTGTTTAACAAATCTGCTGGAGTTTTTTGAGGAAGCTACTCGGGAAGTTGATAAGAAGGCCTATGATGTCATCTACTTAGATTTTCAAAAGGCTTTTGATGTTGTTCCCCACAAGAGGCTCCTAAGCTCAAAGCGACAGGGATTTTAGGAACTGTAGCAACCTGGATTGATAACTGGTTAACAGGAAGCAGCGAGTAGTTATTAGGGGCGCAATGTCTCAATGGGCCTGCGTTCATAGTGGGGCACCACA
Source organism: Petrocephalus schoutedeni (assembly GCA_026780765.1). Classification (NCBI taxonomy): domain Eukaryota; kingdom Metazoa; phylum Chordata; class Actinopteri; order Osteoglossiformes; family Mormyridae; genus Petrocephalus; species Petrocephalus schoutedeni. Next base: position 6,485,198 of record JAODKL010000027.1, on the reverse strand, counting down.
GGGTTCAATTTTGGGGCCACTATTATTCCTAGTTTATATAAACGATATTGACACCAATATATACAGTAAGT
>JAODKL010000027.1:6464170-6477079 GCA_026780765.1 Petrocephalus schoutedeni | reverse complement strand
CAGATCTGTGTCCGCATGTTTTGGACACTTAGTAAAAGAGAGGAGCTGAGTCATCAACTGTTCACCAACTGGTAGCGAGTTGGATCCATTGGTGGGGGAAAATGCTGCAAACGCAATGTGAAGATATGCTGGGAATGTCTTAAGGAGACCTCTGTCCAAGAGATCTTTAACTCACGTCAGGGGCTACTGAGCCCGAATGGGCCATGTTTCAAGATTCCATTGCAGGGGTGGCTCTGTGGAGCTATAGCTATAAGGTTGTTGGTGCCTGTTGCGGTGGCAGTCCGTGAACCCAGTGGAGGACACCAGCAGTAAAGGGAGATGTCAAGGTGAGGAAGGAGGCCTTCAAAGCAGCAGACAGGTACTGGTAGGCTAAGTAGACAGTGACTTCGGGTTGGCAGACTGGGGTGGTGGTCCCAGTCTTTAAAAAAGGGGATGAGAGGATGTGCTCTAACAGGGGGAATCATACTCTTCAGCCTCTATGCTGGAGTCTTGGAGAGGAGGGTCCGCTTGTCGGTTGAACAACAGATCCAGAAAGAAAAAATGTGGATTCCATCCTAGTCAAGGAACACTGGACCAGCACTTCACTCACACAGGGATACTAGAGGGTTCACAGGAGTTTGTCCAACCAGTCTACAAGTGTTTTGTGGACTGATTTGCTGATTCTGTTCATAACTTTTATGTAAAGAATGTCTAGGCATAGCAAAGGGGCAGAAAGGGTCTGGTTCTGTGACTTCAGGATGGCAACTTTGCTTTTTTGCAGATAATGTGGCCCTACTGGCGTAGTCAGGCTGTGATCTGCAGCAAACACTGGGGCAGTTTCTAGATAAGTGTGAAGCAACCAGGATGCCTGAAGCCATGGTTCTTGACTGAAAAATAGTAGATTGCCCTCTCCTGCTGGGGGGTGAATTACTGCTTCAAGAGGAAGAGTTTAAATATGTCAGGGTCAACCTTAAAGATAAGGTGAAGAACTCAGACATTCGGGAAGAGCTCAAAGTAGAGCTGCTGCTTCTCCCCATCAAAAGGAGCCAGTGGAAGTGGTTTTGGCATCTATCAATCATACTTCTTAGACGTTCCCCTGAGGGAGGTGTTTCAGACATCCCCAAAGTTCACATCATCACGCTTAAATATTTCAGGTTTGGGTCTCGACTCTCTCAGAAAGCATAACATCACCAACAGAGAGAAAACCACATCAAAAATGGCCAAAAACCAAGGTCTACCCACCTCTGCTGGAGACCTGAAATACAGTGAAAGCCCATTGACGTGATGATACAAAGACACAGGTCTTTAGCTCCTGGGAAACACTTCTTGTATGTGTATAAAAACTGTAACTGAGCACAACAGTACATTGAAATCTGAACACTACATTAATCCAAAGATAAGAATAGAAATATATGAAATGAATCCAAAATGTATTTATTCTTAGCAAAAATTATATAGAACATACACCTAATAAACCATAGAACAATTCTCTAGCAACCTGAACATAGTAACGTAACTGTATTTATACATTTAAAGTGCCATGTTTGCAAACAGTGCTCAACCACTTTTTTATCCTTAGTAAAGTGTTTCCAGAAAGTCCCATGTACACAAGGGTCAAATTAGTGATTAGTGAACTGATATTTTTCCTGCACTGTGAATGTAACGTTTTCCTTGGGTATCACGTGTCTGTTGTTAGTGGGCATACACAGTCACTTTGGGCCACTTCTGATTGGTGAGCATGATCGGCACGTGAGGGGCATGGCACTTCTGATTGGTGAGACTGACTGTCACATAAGGAGGATGGAATTAATTTGTAAAACTATGCTCACTACAGTTATAAACCCTGGGTCAGACATGCTGTATAATGCATTTCCTAAATCGCAGCCTTTATGATTTGCTAATTACACTGTCTCATATCACAAGTTCGATTTGAAATCAATGAATCGTTCAGCCTTATCGGGAAATTATTTTATTTTTTTTAGAGGGGCACAGCTGAACAGTATTGGGACACGTGCCAGTAAAAAGGGCCTAGTGACGCCTATGCCACTGTGTCTGTCATCAAATACTAGCCTTAGTCACGTCTTTTGGGCCTTAATCCTAATGCTGGCTGACCCTGTGCTGTGACCCCAAGCTTGTTCTCACCTCACCATAAAGATGAATAAAATATCACACTATTTCTGAGAACCCTCACATTATGAATACTAGTGTGTGAAAATGCTCTTTTGCTAGACAGAATGCTGTGAGGGCAACAATTCTGAAAGCATGGTAAATGATAATTGCCTACTTCAGCCTGAGACATATTCTATATCTTTCACCTCTGAAAAAATGATTAAGCATTTAAGTCAAATGAAGTAAGCTGCATCTCATTTCATTCATGCCGTTAAAGGATACTGTTTGATGGAGTCCACCACTGGCCCATAACAGCAGTCATTTATAGTGCACTGAAATGGAAACAAATGTTTCACAGGGGAATACCAGAGAAATCCATCAAATACAACATCATCATCCTCATCATCATATTATTATTATTTCTGTGCCATAAAAAAACATGGTAGCAGACTCAGAATATCATCCCTTGACCTCTCAAAATTATCTGCAGACACGTTTATGGGTAACAAACTAATTGCAGGCAGGGCAAAACACTGTTTACAATACATATACACTGCATTTTTAGACAAGTGAGTATTCTGACCTTATTATTTCTATGCAACTCTATATTAACTTGAATGCATTTGGCTTTAATCAATTACAGGTAATATGTGTTTCTTCAATGAAGGAGGGTATGGCGTTTTGTTTACGTTTTTATCGACGTGAAAAATTATTAGGCAGCTTTATTATCTGTCAGGTAAAATGGGACAAAAAAGATCTTACCCTGACCCTGAGTAACAAAGTGTAAATTGCCTACTAGAAGAATGCAACACTCTTGAAATTGAGAAGAATTAAACATTTAGCTGCCAAGAAACCATTATCACTGAATATCTTTGAAAGGGTAAAAATGTTTCTGTAATTGCCCTTTTGTGTTACAGTACTTTGTTACACTTAAAACAGAGAACCAAGTGAGTGGGGAAAAAATATTTCTAATTTCGTTGCCTAATAATTCTATGTAGGCTTGGGCGATATGTAGATATTATGGTGGTGATGCTGGCAACCTTAACTAACGATATCAACTTTATATTTGAAACGATAACTGTCAAACATGTGTTACACATGCACTGAAGAAAACAAAGATGGCTTTGTCATGGTCATGAAGAAAAATACTAGATGGTTTTCTTGCTTTCTCAACCCCTGCTGCTTGTAGTTAAAGCCATGTTCATATATGAACTCCGGACATTTTCCGGAGTTGCGCTTCCACACATGTAGCACACGACCGTGGATTTTCTGCGTCAGAGGCGTTTACAACAACTAGAAATATTCCAGCCAGTACGCGGGGTGGTGCTGGGGTAGAACATGCAGCAGGCAGGACATGACACATAATATATCCTTCCGCAATGACAACTGTTTTTGCTTTGATATCAATTCTACATTTATTTGCAATATAACTGCAAATAAACTGCAATAATGGAAAGCCAGATACAGGCACGAAGAAGCTACATATTCTTCTGTTTCTGAACCAGTGACATTATACAAATGTAATTAACACGGCTCCTTGCTCACGCTGAATTCTCCGGAAAATGTCCTGCTTCATTCACACATGAGGATCAATTATCTGGACTCTGTATTAGGGAACTAGCAGGGTAAAGTCTGTTAAATGTCCGGTATAACCATTTCAGATATTTCTGTTCACATATACAGCCCCTCTGGGTAATGTCTGGAAAAGTACCGGGTGGCAGTGCATGTCTGAATTGGCTAAATGCCCCCCTGTTGCCAAATTCTGCAATTTTTGTTAATGAGTGATGCTTTTTTAAAGTAATGTAAATGATCATTTCGTCTATCGCGATATTATTAAACGATATTTTGGTGAGTTTGAAAAATGAATAATCGCCCAACCCTAATTCTACATACTTATACTTTCTCCTGTAAAAGACTAAACTCATTTATCCTTTGTCACATTGTATTGCTCAATAATATTAAACCACAGGAACACAAATTGCTTAATAATTGTTAATAATTGTTGCTATTTGCTTAATATTGTGTGCAGTGTATTTTATATACAATGCTGTGCAAAAGTCCTAGGCAGTCAAAGCAAATGAGGTTTAAATCTTCATGTTGGTAGAAACTATGATTTTTCTTTCAAGGTGTGTCAGCTCAACCATTTCAAAACCTCTGCTAAAGTCACACCAGTATCTGCAGCAACCATCCATAATGTATGTTTTGACTCAACCACTAGTATGCTGGTATTTAGAATAATGAATACCTTATTGAGTTAATAACTAATTAACTTACTTAAGTGAGTGGTGAAATTTAATGAATACATGGAATGGCTGAGGTGTCCCTGAGGAGAGGTTTGGGTACTGAAGCGGCGTTCATCTAGCCTCCAGCAAGACGTCAGTGACTTTGAGGAGAACAGAAGATTTCTATTAGATTTTATAGTGTAATTTTTAGTTCGCTATGCTCTAATGTAAAGCAAATACACTACCCAGATAAATAGCTTTAAACAGTTCCTTTGACTTCCAAAGACTCTTGCACAGTACTGTATGTAACACATATGCAATTCATAAATAAGTACCACTGGGAGATATTAAGAATTAGGTTATATGACAGGTAGAACAAATGCCATAAGTCAACAAATACCTGGTAAACATTATTAGCAAGATTGTGGTCTGGAATCAAAGATGGATCCCGTAGCATACTGCTTATAACCTGTTTAGAATCTGAAAAAGAACAGAAAAAGTATTTCTTAATTATTTGTAAAGGCATTGCAATGATACTGTCAGACTGCTACAAACAGCAATACATAGAAAAGCAAGCCTGATATTGTTCATTTAACAAACTACATCATTCAACAAACATTTGATTAATACAGTATGTGTCAATGTAGTGCAGCAAATCCTTTTAAATGCCCCTGCATATGTACCATAATATACTAATATCTAGAAGCAGATACAATCACCTTTCCCTTTTGATATTGTGTTCTTATATTGTCCTACCACACCCCCCAACCTCGATAATTTCTCCAAAGACTGGCTAGATCCTGTGGAAATGTGCATGTAAGTGGAATGTACAATTAGGTAGTTACCTGCATTTCTTTGTACATGTCTTAATGTCAGTATCTGAAATGTCATTTATATTATCCATTTTTTCCCCTCATTTACAATATGACCAACATTTTCCATGTCATGACAGTAAAAACTGTAAAAAACACATCAATCTATAACATGACTTGGAGGGTTTTGTTTTTTGTATCACATGATATACTACATTATCCCCAAACATATGCATTCTCCTTCCAGGGAATACAATTACTATAGGTACTATAAAATGTATGGTCTTTTGGCCAAAATATCTTTTTCTTGACTTGCACCTTCAAATTTAGGAGTTCTATCTTCAAGTTGCTTTAATATTTTCCTTAAACAAAAACTATAATTTTATAGTTTTCATGCTTTAGCATAAAGCTAAATGGTAAAGTTAATATAACAAAACAGCATACACAGGGTATCATCTTGCTCTTGAAGGAATCTTTCCAGAACGATGCGTGCCATGAGTGACGGGGAGATATCCAGCTGAATCAAAATGAAAACATCTGATTAAAGTCATCTCTAGAATGTAATACAGGATGTTAATGTAGATAAGCCCTCAATTAGTAGATGCTGAGACATCCATATAAACCAGTGGCTTCCAACCCAGTCCACGGGGAAATTCACAGCTTTGGAAGAACCAGATGTAGTTAAATAAAGAAATTGGGATGATGTCTGTAAGACAATCCTCTCCTTACAATAGGAGCAGCACAAATCCTTAGTTGTGATATACTTCAGACTGAAAATATCAAATTGAAAATAATTAAAGGTGAAAATTCTGCTGGTGGCTCATCCTGATTAAAGATCAATAGATTAATTAAAATATTTGTAAATTCATAATATATTAATTGTGCTTCTAATACAGCACTGTTGAATTCTCAAATTTAAAGGATGTTGATTAATTTTCTATAACTGCACATGTAGTGCCAGCCAGATTTGCACATCACAGTAGCACATCACTGTGCAATTACCATCTTTAATTATAGCATTAATAAAGAAATAACCATAAATCACTTAAATACCAGTGCTTCATGTTAAGGACCAAGACCTGTGGTCAGTGATACCAGATATCAAAATGATTTAATACTGATGTAATGCATTTGTAGCCTAGTCATACATTACAGTTTATCCTGCCTCATCAAGACACAAGTCTGGTTCAAACATAATGCAGCGGAATACCTTGAGGAAGATAAAGCCAAATTAAACTATGCCGGAATTCCATGGTTAATAAATGTTTTGCTTACAACTTTGTACATAGTGATTTGTGGTGGCTTGGGTTGCACATAAGCAAAATGTTTCATAATCGTAAGCTTGGGAGGCATCGCATTTTTCATTCCATCCAGACATTACACCACCATATATGGTATTCTGAAATCTTGGCAAGCTGAGCAGGTAGGGGGGTAAGATTCAGTTTCAGCAAAAGAAAATACAGTGGTAAGCCATGTTACCTTAATTTCACCCAAGCTAAAAAAGTAGTCTTGCTAATAAATGCATTTTCTGTTTTCAGTTTCAGTAAATCTGAAAACTATTGTCTTTAAATACAAATGTGCAAACCATATGTGTGGTAAGTATAGTATAAGCATTTTTTAAAAAGCAAGGTTGTGGTGCATGGTACAAAGTTGCTTACTAGACAGATGTTTATTTTCAAATACTTCAATTTACTTATAGGTTTGAAAATGCTTTAAAACATCAAACGTTTTACAACAAAATTAGCTGCCACTAAATGAAATCAGAAATGTTACCTCATTAGCCAAATTGAACAGGACCTGGGATGAAGGACACATCTTCATTTGGTTCATGTAACTTCAAAATAAAAACATAACATCAATCAAATCAAAAATATGAATTTAGACAATGCAAAAGTGTAACAATGACATTAAACTGGTCAACTTGAAATAAAAGATGTGGAGCTCTAACAGCTTTAAACCAGGAACGCTGATGTTTGAGTTATAGCTTTTCCTACTAAATTAAATGGTCGCTCAGATCTTTCTTTTTACTGGACATTACTGGCATTACCTCATACCATTTACAAAAACAGATAACTTAAATGCTTAAAAAGCTAGTTTCTTTAAAAGTTTCTCGTTTCTAAAACTACTTTTCTGTCTTTGAAATTACAACTATAAAAATTATAGCTTACAATATATATCATCTTATTAGCAATTAAATAATACCAGAATATTTGCAGGTGGAAGATAGTATGTAAAATTGATAAATACCATTGAGTTGCCAATAAATACAGAAAATGAATACCTCTGGTAGTAGTCTTCAAAAACCGCTGAGGTGTGGTGTTTTGAAATGGTTCTTTTAATTCTCTTCTAAAAGAAGAAAACATTTAACTTAGTATGGCTGGGTAGGCTTAGTACAATTAACTTTAGTAAACTGCTATACAATACCAAAGAAATATTCAAAGCAATTTTTTAGTCTGACACTACCTCAGATATTTGTTTGCTTGCTTGTACACAAATAATAAGCAACAACATAAATATATAAGCCTAATGCCAACAATAATAATAAAAAACAAGCCTGGTATAAGCATTAGCATGGGCTACACCAATCACAGGCATTCTTAAATAGAAAGGTTTTAGCAGCTGCAGGAACTGCATGTACAATACATATTATATAATCACAGGTGCTTTTTTCAGCTATGCTACAGTACGGCTGTGCATGCCAAAATCAAGCAGTATGGAAACTGAAACTGGTATACTAGATGAACCTGTATACTGCCCAGCTCCACCCATTTAATCCATACTCCAAACACACTCACCACTCTGTACAATTTCTAGAAGCACTACATGGATCAATTGGAAATGGGAAAACCAATCAGAGCTGACACTAATGACTATTTTTCTATTGATTAATCTATCAACTTTCATCAGTTTTACCGATTTTTGGTTGATTTACCTAAAGGATAAATTTTACTCCAGAAAATCAAATTGTTTAAGTTGTAAATTTTATTTTGACAACAACAAGCGGTCTGTCATTGCAGCTGGCTTTAGATGATGAACACCATGATTTAGATGATTAACAACACTGCATTTTAGCAACACTGCAGTTTAAGAAAACTGCCACAAGCCCAATGCGTACGAACACTCACTGTCAATAAACATAGAATAAGCCCAGATTTTAGCCTAAACATTTTCACAAACACTTATTCAATGAAAATTCTAAGGTAGCAGGGACACAACTTTATGGCTTTCATTATGAGTGTATTTAGTAGCTACAAGAACAAAAAATATTTAAAAGCTCTCCATACTAAAGGTAATTTAATAAAGATGAATACATAACACTTCTAGTGGTTTTGCCTATTTTGACAGTCCATCATCCAGAGGAGCGCCTGTGTGTTTTCTCTTCAGGTGCTGATGTATAGCACTAGTGCTGTTGTGCTATGCCATCAAAGCACAGTGTAAAACCACACTTTTGTTTTGTGATAATTTCAACTACTCCCATAATTACATACTAATATTGCAGGAAAACATCTGTCATGATGAACTGAGGCATTTTAGAAATCAAAAAGGTAATTTCGTTAAAATATGCATAATTTAAAAAAAAACTAAAACTATGCGTTTATTTAAAATATTGATGTCAACACATTTTCATCCTCGACGTAATCGACTATGTTTCCTAAAGTCAATAAATGTGTTTTAACTGAATGCTGTTAGTCCAAGTTGTAACACTGAAACTATACCTACTTATTTATTGCATGTTCCACTTACATACCAATTTGCAGAGTCGTTCCCCACCAATTAGGTGGTTACCTGTATTTTTTTTATGTAAGTCTTAAATTCCATTTCTTTAAAATGACAACTTGTATATACTATTTATACGGCAAAATATTTATATTCCGCTTATTTCTCATTTACACAACAATGAACACTTTCAGGGACATATCATTAAGAACTACTAGATACATTACGGGTAGAGATGGAGCCCTGGACGGGAAGTGCTGCTTCAGTTTTGGGGTGATGCATCTCAAGATTTAATCAGCTTTAGTTCATCACCCATACAATGCCATTACTAAGTTTAAAGAAAAGCCTTCTATAGGCTTCTAATTCTATAGGTAATCCAAAATTAACCTCCTGTAGGATTTTACCATATTACTTTGTTATATTACTGGTTATATATTATAATTTGTAACACAGAAATCCCAGCTTGTGTGGTCACCTGTAATCAAACTGATGATAGTTAGGAAAGCATCTAGTGCTCACTCCCTGTTGATACCAAAAGGCAAGGTCCTATTCAATGCAAATCATTTAACGACAACTGAGCAATCAAGCTGCAACAAGGTAGGATGATCAAGGAACAGAGTTGTTCATCACCATCTTCTTGTTCCTGCCCTTTTATCTTGTGGCTCTTGCCTGGCTGTGATCAAACATGATCTATTGTATAAGGCTGTAGAAAGACTGGTATCACACACAAGTTAAGAGAAGAAGGTTCAGAAGGCTGTGGATCTACTGCACCAGAGAACATCCTCTGGAAATAAACTCCTTCCTCCCAAAGACAGTGTCTCTGTCCTGGATCATTGCTTAAGGTTGAAACTATGAAATCTAACACTTTTGCAAGGTCAAGTATCTTAAATACTCAGGGACTCACAACAACTTTCAGAAGGCTACAAAAATACTACATTATACATACACACATACTATATCATTCATAGCACAATGTCCAAACATTGTCCAAACAATTGGATGTCTTCAAATGACGACTAAAAACCTACCTCTTTCAGAAATACCTGGATTAGCACTTCCGGTATTATACTCTTTCCTTTAAAAAATAAAAAATAAATAAAAAATAAAAAAAAAACCTGTATTTTCCACAACAGAGAATAAGACGAATGGTATTTATAGCAGAGGTCGACCAATGTATCGGGCCAATATTTGGCATTTCTTAATGTATCGGCATCGGCCGATATCTGCGTAAATTCTGGGGCCAGTTGTACAAAACACCTTAAGTTAAGATTTCCTTAAAATCAAGTCGGTTGCACAAAACACCCTTAAAATGTCCTCCTTAAGGTTTTTTTTTTTTTTTTTAAACATTCACGTAAGTATTCAAGTTTTTCCCCTTATCTTGGTCTTATACTTATGGAATCCCTTAAAGTTCATTTGGTTGCTGCACAAAAGACTTTAAGAACCAAAGTGAGGAGAATAACTTAAGGTACCTCTGACTGTATCTTAACCGCAGCACGCCGTTTATGGCCGTAAATGAAGAAAATGAACTCATCCCGAGAAATCCGCGACTGGATACAATCATGATCAGTTGATCGAGCATTACAGATTTGACTGACAGTCGATTTATAATTTTCTTTATACGGCCCACAACAAGTTTATAATTCATTAATTAATCTGGCCAACACTGGTAAATTTCACCACCAGTACCGGCAAAAAGACAGAGAGAGAAGAATATTGGTTATTTGATCGATTTTTCGATGCAGAAATATGTAAACGCATGCAGAAAAAGGTATTCATTAATACATTAAATGTAACTGATATACAAAAATAAATCCATCCAATACTGAATAATCTGCTCATACCAAGACTCTTGGAAAATGCCAACAAGAAAACTTCTACTCAAAAAGTTCACACGAGGCTCATTTAATGCACAACTTAATTTTGAACTTTTTGGTCTCAATGCTGTGTCCTGAAAAGAAATCATGTACATCCTAACGCAAGCAGAACGGGGTGGAAAAGTTTCATCAGGTACTGAAGCGGCTGTAAAAATAGAATGGCAACTGGAGGGTCCCAAACACAGAAATAGATCCTTATATCAGTTGCCCAATTCAAAAAATGAAATTTGGCAAAGTGTCCCTGTCTGAACCCCAAGTACATTCCAGTAGAACAGCTGAGCAGTCTTCCGGACTACCCCCCCCCCCCCACATAAAAAAAAAATTACTGAGACGGAACTGAACTGAAGCTAGAATTGAGATATATTGATAAAACATTTCAAACAAACACATGGGCTCTATTAAAATATTATTGCCAAAATGCTTTAACACTGTAATGGGGCAACATGGTGGTGCAGTGCTTAGCACCATCACCTGACACCTCTGGGACCTGGGTTCAAGTCTCCACCAGGGTTCCATGAAGTTTGCATGTTCTCCCTGTGCTGTTGTGGGGTTCCCTCTGGGTACTCCGGTTTCCCTCTCACAGTCCAAAAATATGCCCGAGGTTAGCTGGAGTTACCAAATTGCTTGTAGGTATGCATGTGTGTATAACTAATGTGTGTCAAGCAATGAATTGGCACCCCATTCTGTTCCCTGCCATGGTTCCATAGGCTCCAGACCCCATACGACCCTGAACAGGACAAGTAGTTACAGAAAATGGATGAATGGATGGGTTTAACAAAATGAATTTTAGGTCAATTTAAAAGAAAGCAATTGTTTACAGAAATCCAACATTATCTGTGATCCCAATGCACCACTTGAATCAGAACAACCAGTTCAATTACACATGCATAGACATTTATCTTAAAATTAGCCTTTTATCAGGCCCTGGACATAAAAAAATGACTGACCTGGTACTCCAGAGAGAAGATGCTCAGCAGGGTCGAATGCAAATAACTGAGGGGTGGATAGGTGGTATTACTAGAGCGTAATACAGAGAAACAAATCCTGCCCTGTCATTTACCTTGACATCTTAGTGAGTGACTCACCGACTTGGGGTTTATTTTACATTAGAACATCAATATAACGGTTATGATGCAATTTCAACATAAAATGTAAACAGTACACTAGAAATGACTAATTGTAAGTACACATTTTTAAAGTATGCCGTTACGTAAACACAGAAGTATAACATTTTACTAGCCACCCTTGACGATTCATGAAGATAATACTAAATGCCCATATGGTTAATCCGGGCCAGCAATCAGACTGCTGATCCCTGTAAAATGTAACAATTACTTCAGGATTAAAAGAAATAAAATAAGCTATGAATATAATTTAAAAACTTAATAGATATGAAAGAATTTGCCAGGTACCTTGGGAATCTTTCCTGAAGCATTTTAATGCACTGACGCGTAGGTTTAAGTTGGTCCGTATATTTCGCTATTACACGATATTCTGCCCGGGGGAGTTTCATTCTGCAAAATCAGCGTCTCTGAGGGGAAAACAGACGATTTTCAATGAAGTACACTAGGAAAGCCCACTCTCTTCCGTTCAGAAGTTGACATGCTTTCCTGCACATGCGCTGTCTAAATCGCGATGCGATTAGAAATACGGCAAGGACAGTTCTCGCACGAAATAGGCGAGTTCTCGCGCATGCGTCATCCAATCAGGGTGGCTCCAGAGCCCTGTGTTCAAAATACTTCATCGTAATGTGGTAGACTTGAAATAGCTCCAGGAAGTGCATGGCGGGCCATTAGAATGTATTAAATACTGAAGGATAAAACAGCCAGTTGTGGTAATTAATAGTATAATTAGTGATGTTAAGTAAGGATGAGCGAGTACAGCAATATCTGTATCTGTTAACCATATGAATTATCTGTATCTGTAACTGGGCGAGTCCTAACCCGGAAGTGGGCGGGATTTAACCTGGAAGTGGGTCGGGTTATCTTGAAATGGGCAGGGCTTTAACCGGTATGTTATTTAACCGGTTAGTTATTTTAAGCATGCAATTGAGCTTCAGATCAGTGGTTTTGATCACGATAACAAACGAACTATATACAGAACAAGTTTTGCAACAATTAATACAACACATGCGGTTGCAATTATGAAGTAAAATGTAATGAACAAGAGTTTTCATCTCAACATAACTTCCTTTTT
>JAODKL010000027.1:6403918-6414734 GCA_026780765.1 Petrocephalus schoutedeni | reverse complement strand
GAAACACAAGGCAGGTGTGCATGGGCTAACGAGGGGATTGTCACATTAGGTAAAGACAATGAGGAACAGGTGAGGCTAGTTAAGCCCCGCCTGAGGGAAACACCGGGAAACAGACATGCAGGGCGGGGCTGATCGTGACACTGCCTTTGTAAAGCTGGCCCCAGTTCAGCACACAGCCCTTGGAAATCAAAATCGACTTAGAAGCCAGTCATCATCATGAGGTAAGAGATGTCTATGATCCCTAAATACGCGCTCTCTTCTAATAACACAAGAGCAGCCATGATAGTTGGAATATTTTGGACTTTCTCTGCACCGATTTATTGTCACAAATTGATTACGATAAGGTACTATACATTTATAAACGATGTACAATAAATTTTACTGTATTTTATACAGACCGCATTATGAATGCGAGTATGAAAGAGTGAAACTGCAGTAGCACTATTTTGCCAGTGGATGCCTCCAGTTTACAAAATCGAGCAGAAACTTGCATACGCATTGTCTGGGGTTCCCATGAAGATATGGGTAGTGGTATGCCAAGTTTAGTTTTTATAACTTTTGATATGGTGGAAGAGCAATCAGAGTAACCTACTTCAATTTGCACATTTTGCAAGAAAATATCTGTGCATTGCAGCTTCAAGCTGCCCATCTGAGCGTGTCTTCAGCACTTCAGGCCTTATTTGCTCCCCAAGAAGGGCCAGACTCACAGAAGAACATGTTGACATGTTGGTGTTTCTGGCAAAAGACTGCCAAAAAACATCAAGTGTAATGTGGTTGCCATGTGCTACATAGTAGTAAGTGCTACTGCAATGTCTTAAACGTACAGCAGACTATTACTGGACCATGCTATATTTATAGTTTTTTTGATATATTGTGCTAACTTTATCCTCAGAAGAAAACTGTATCATTACACAAGCTAACAGAGCTTTAAGATATTTAATTTATTTTACAATGTTAATGGCCTTTTTTCTATTTATTATGTTTATTTTTTCATTGTTTGGTGGTGTTCTGACTATTTAAAAAGAAAAAAGTTCCTGTTTGTTTTTTCTCCCCCTGTAGTATCAAAAATAGTACTGAGCACCATCCTTAGTATCAGTATTGAGTTTGAAATTTCAATATCGTGACAAGCCTATTTTCTACAGCGAAAACTTCTGTATTGGGCTCATGCAGAGTAAAATTTCTCTCAGAAAGTAACTTGCATGAATGCAGGCTGAACCTTCAGTTTGTGCAGCAGATTGCCATAAAAACAGTCATAAAGCTTTATAATATTGTGTGCCATGCAAAATTCAATTGTAATGATCATTAGGTAAGACTAATGAACTTTACACTGCCATTATTTTGGAACTTAGCCTTATTATTGCAGGGTATTTTGTAATATGTATTTACTTTTTGTACTAAAGTTTCTGTAATGTTTTTGTACTGTAAGTTTCTGTTTAAAAATTGTATGCACTGAACTTGTTTACCTTAAGTACCTCTGTGTGACTGAGTCCTGGCTGAGCATCGGTGAGTCCAGCGCTTTCTCTGAACTTTTACCTACAGACTGTACATCTTTTAATGCTCCGAGGTCGTCTCGTTGAGGAGGAAGAATTGTGACTGTTTTTAAGGATAAGTTCCGCTGTAAATAACTCTTGGTACCGGCTCCATTCTCTAGTTTTGAACTGATGGTGTTTGAGTTGGGTCACGCTCACCTGGTACTGTGCACTGTGATCTACCGACCACCAAAATATAACAAGGACTGAGTCTGCCAAGAGTCAGAGATTTCTCTGAGTTCTTGGCTGAAATCATGCCAAAATGTGACCGTGTCCTAATAGTTGGCAATTTTAACATCCATGTCTGTTGTTCTGAGAAGCCGCTGGTCAAAGAGCTTTTAACTCTTATACACTCTTTTAAATTTTACACAGTGTGTGGCTGGTCCTACTCATCAACACGGACACACTCTCGATTTGGTTTTATCGTCTGGTTTACCCGTTTTTGATCTGGAAATTGGGAATGCTGTATTTTCTGTTCACAATCCTGTTATATTTAATATCTCTCTTCCCTGTGAGTTTAAACCTCGCGCTCATGCGAGACTCTGTTATGTATTTAACACTTCCACCGCTGCCCTGTTCACAACTGCTTTTAACAACAACATCGACACTAACCCGGTGTCCACCTTTGGTCTTAATGCTGACAAGCTGACGTCGAGGTTTTATGACACCTGCATAAAAACCCTGGACACTGTGGCCCCGTTAAAGAGCACGCGCCCCAAACCTACACCTCAGCCCTGGTTAAATGATGTCACTCATGATGTCAGACGCGAGTGCAAGAAAGCTGAGCGCAGGGGGAAGAAAGATAAACTGCAGGTCTCATTTGACATTCTGAGGGAAACTTTGCAGCATTACCAGAACACTGTAAGAACCGAGAAAAACAAATACTTCGCTGACATAATTTCTACTAACTGTCATAAGCCCCGTGTTCTTTTTAGAACTATCAACTCCATACTTTATGTCTCTCAACCTACCAGTCTCGAACCCTCTCCTGAAACTTGTGAAAATTTTCTCCACATTTTTGTGGGGAAAGTTAAGTCCACTAGGGCAAGAATTTCACACTCTGCATGTGACCCATCTATCCATGTCCCCTGCTCTGCTGTCTTGAAACAGTTTGAGCATGTGACACTTCCATTCCTTTATCATATTACTGGCCAAATTAAACCTTCAGGTTCCCCCACTGATGCTATTCCCCACATTTATTTAAAGAGGTTCTTCCTGCTATTGGTCCTTCTGTCTTGGCTATTGTTAATAACAGCCTTGCCTCTAGCATAGTTCCTGGGACTTTTAAACATGCTGTAGTACAACCACTGATCAAGAAACCCGGCCTTAACCCTTCAGATCTTTCACATTTCAAAGCAATATCTAAACTACCATTCCTTTCAAAAATTTTTGAAAAAAATATTTTTATTCAAATAAATGCATTTTTAGACAAGAATGGTATCATTGAGTTGATCCAATCCGGTTTTAAAGCCCTCCACAACACTGAAACTGCACTTCTAAGGGTTTTTAATTACATTCTTTTAGCTAATGATTCTGGTAATTTTGTCATCCTCGTGCTTTTAGATTTGACTGCTGCCTTTGATACTGTTGACCACAGTATTCTTATTTCTCGTCTGGAGCACTGGGTGGGCATTAAAGATGTGGCTCTAGATTGGTTTTGTTCCTACCTGAGTGACAGAAGTTTCTGTGTCAGAATAAATGGAAATGTGTCCTCTGCGGTCCCTCTCTCTTGAGGGATGCCACAAGGTTCGATCCTGGGACCTCTCCTTTTCTCACTCTATTTGCTTCTTTTGGGCTCTATTTTGAGGAAACATGTGATCTCCTTCCATTGCTATGCAGATGACTGTCAAATTTAAGTACCACTAAAACAAAACTCATACTCCATCCAACCACTACTGGAATGTCTTGATGACATCAAAGCATGGATGTCACTAAACTTTTTGAGTTTTAATGAAAATAAAACTGTTATTTTGTTTGGTCCTAGTGGTACCTCAATTACCACTTCGCACCTCGGTTCCTTGGAACCTTATATGAAAAGCACTGTTACTAATTTTGGTGTTAAGATGGACTGTGAACTTAAATTCAACAATCAGATCAATTCTGTTGTACAAAAAAGTAACTATTGCACACTTTCTGTAAATCCTATAAACTTCATTTCACTTCTCAAATATCACTGTGTTCGTCTGCTATATGATATATTTCAATGAAATTGCCGATCCAAACAACCAATGATTTATAAAGAAAAATCTGGTAAATTATCAGGGGTGCCCAAACTTTTGCATACCACTGTAAAAAAAATCTCATTATTACATTATAGACTATCCATCCATCCATTTTCCAACCCGCTTATCTGTCCAGGGTCGCGGGGGGTCCGGAGCCTATCCCGGAAGCTACGGGCACGAGGCAGGGAACAACCCAGTATGGGGGGCCAGCCCATCATTATAGACTATTATTACACAAAAACAGAATATTATTATGCTATAGGCCAAGGGTGTCAAACTCCTGTCTAGGAGGGCCGGAGCCCTGCACATTTTTGTGTTTACCCTCGTTTAACACACCTGATTCATAGGGGTGTAACAATGCATTGATTTGTATCAATGTATCGATGAAATGGCAAACGATCCGGTGCATCGATGTAACCACATAAATGTTGATGCATGCGTTTTTATTTTCTTGCCTGTTTCAGTCTTGTTTTCATGATCCACTCCATCGTACACATGGTCTGCACTTTTACGCTGTAGGTGGCGGTATGTAGCATAACCTCTGCAGGTGGCATCATGCGGCCCTATTTCGATATGATCATTAGACTTGATTTCAATTTTAGTGGATCTGCTCTCGTCATATCACGCAAATTTTGTATTCGCTTTAAATCACTGTTAGTCACATTAGTGTCTTGTACCAATTCCCCCAGGAGTGACACTTAGTGTGTTCTGCAAACGTAAACCTCTAATCGCTAAATGTCTACCTCTACCGCTAGAATTTGCTTTCTGCGTGTGTGTCATGCTGAATGTATGATATTCGCTACTTGTGTTTGTTCCTAAACAAGGGAGCGTTTCCCAAAAGCTCCTGTTAGCAAGTAATGTAGACAGATACAGAGGAGGCAAGAGACAGAGGAGGTGGCACAGCAACCTGAAAGTGTTTATGGGTGTGGCTTGTCAGATTAGGAGAGCTGAAATTAACCTTCTGTTGGATGATAACCGGCAACTAAAACAAGAACTAGAAAATGTTAAGCTCACAGAAAAGTTTTTCAAAGATGACAGCATCAAAGTGAGACAGTTTCTTCTCTTGGCAGACCTGGCTAAGACTTGTGCTAGGTAGCGTACCTTCAGAGCGTGTGTTTATTATGTAGCGTCCTTTCTCCTGAACACGATGACCAGTTAATTTTTTGCTGCACTTTTGTATTTGTCTGGAGAAGACCTGATTCAAAATAAAAATTAGTCACCATGTTAATCTACATCCATCCAAAGTTTTATTTTTACCTTATTGCACTTTATTTTGCTTGTTTTATGGGACATACTTCACTACACTTTTGTAATGTGGACTAGATTTTGTTTACAATTCCCAATAAAATATGATTAAATGCTAATTATATTTGCACAATTCATTGAAATGCAAAGGATTGTGTGAAATTTCATCGACTACTAACCCCAGTATCAAACCAAACTGAATCATATCGTGGGGATTTCTGAGGTATCAAAAGAATCTGGTGTAAAGCTGTGATTTACACCACTACTGATTCAACGCCTTGCAGCTCCTCTTTGGCTCAATAGTTTGTGGTAGAACAGGGAAAGAACTAAACTACAGAGGGCATCGGCCCTCTAGGACTGGAGTTTGACACCCCTGCTATAGGCAGTTATAACATTAATGGTAATTATTACATGACTGGCTGTTACAGACCCTAAAAATCGAGACATCACAAGAATAACGGAATAACTCAAACCAAGGCAAGCAGATAACATTATGTAAATGTGTGTTTAGAATATATTCCTAAATAGCAGAGAAGATGACAATGCCTGGTTGCTTAAAAACCAAAAACAAAAAAGTCAGAATTTCGACTTAGGAAGTCAGAATTCTGAGGTAAATGCATGCTTTTTTCTACTCCAGATGGTGTAAACGGGCTTCCATAGAAAAAGCCATAGTAACATCACTAAAAAGGGCTGGATTTGGCTCAATCGTTTGTGGTGGAACAGGGAAAGAACTAAACTACAGAGGGCATCGGCCCTCTAGGACTGGAGTTTGACACCCCTGCTATAGGCAGTTATAACATTAATGGTAATTATTACATTATTGGCTGTTACAGACCCTAACAATCAAGTCATCACAAGAATAATGGAATAACTCAAACCAAGGCAATCATAACATTATGTAAATAATGTGTGTTTAGAATATATTCCTAAACAGCAGAGAAGATGACAATGCCTGATTGGTTAAAAACAAAAAACAAAAAAGCCAGAATTTCGACTTGGTAAGTCAGAATTCTGAGGTAAATGCATGCTTTTTTCTACTCCAGATGGCGTAAATGGGCTTCCATAGAAAAAGCCATAGTAACATCATTAAAAAGGGCTGGATGTGACAAAAGAAAATGAGGCCTGGTGGCAAATTATAATTTAGGTAAGGTAATCATCAGTGCACATCAGTGAAGAATATAGTGATTCGGAATCACCAAAATAAACATCCACATCATCCACAAACATCCATAATCATCCATTATCATCCACAACCAAAAGGTATGCAGGAGAATTATTTACAATTAAATAATTATATGTAATACATATAAAGAGACCGCATTTTGGTGAATCATTAACACAAGATCATGCTAAAAAAGCCATACATACCTCCTGTAACTCTAGCCTCTGTGCCACAGCTTCCAGGCATTCCTGCCCAGAACTCTCCACAGAAAGTGTTAACTCCACAAATTCGCCGTTCAGCAGCTGGATGCGTGTCACAAGGCAGCTCTTGCCGGACACTGTGTACCTTCTGGTTCTCTTTAGTTTGATCCCAAATGGTAAGGGCATTGTTCACGTCTCATTGCCAAATAATCCTGTCGATTAACAGACACGTGTTATATTTGACTGCTATTTTCTGAAACTTCGACAACAATTTTAAAAGCCGAAATCATCTTCAAGAGTAAATAAACGTCCCAGTAATACAGTTACTTCAGACCATAAAATGCCAAAATTAACGCCAAGGCAATAATTAAAGCTACAACAGTTTAGTATTTTGGCCATACGGTAGCCATCAAAAGCAGCTGACGTGCCTTTGTGAACATTGTTTGTAGCCTTTAGCAAATAGCTAACTGAGCTATGAATATATCTCACTTTACCAGCGGCTCAGGAAAGCATAACTGTTATATATGAGATACAAAACTACACTAGTTCCTAGTGTAACTGTGTCAACCAACGTACTGGACTTCTGTCAATTCGCCCTAACTACGTACTTTGCTATATGTCAATACATGGGCATAGACTGCAGTAAATATATCGGTGAATAATGACACAAATATCCGTTAAATATAAAAACGTCTTGAAAAGCCTAGCCAGCTGTCAATAAGTAATTTTATTAAAAAGTTAGGTAGCTAGCTAAGTAACTGCAACGAAAAGTTCAACAGGCACCACCATTAACTACCAGCAGTCAGAAAGAAAATTATCAAGTAACTGCGTTAAAGTTGTATATGCTTAAATATATTAGACCACCAACAAGAACAATTTTTAATTTCGGAATACAGTAATATTATAATATAAGTTCAGACAAAACATGCAAACGAGTTAACCCCCTGCTCGGGCTCTTCGTAATACTTTTATAAGCTGCATTCTACTATAAATTTAATTACGAGAAACACAGTGATAAACTTCATTCTGTTCCGAACGCAGTAACAACGTGTACTTACAGATATTTATCTAAATATATGAACAGTTATTCGAAATGAATCGTTAATTTCGACATACACGCTGCTGGTACGCGCCTTACTTCCTGTCGCCAGCGAAAGTATACATCCGCGGATTTATCTTTTAAAACTTTTCTAACACGTTTTGGAGACAAGTCATTTTTAGACGTATAGCATAATTTACTATGTATTCTGGAAACGTAGCGATGCCTCTTAATAATAATTTAACTCGATTTACAATAATAAAGCCGTGTTTTATATTTACACACTTCCCAGTGGCACAGTACACAACAAAGCCGAGGACTCCGTTTCGAAAGCATGACCTCAGGCGAATGGAATGTGATGACGGAAGAGCGTCAGCAGTGAGAAGTGTATAGTGTTGCACCAAAGTTTATAATTCATTGTATATACAAAATGAAAATATTTAGGTTTTTATTTTTACAATATTTGTCTAAGAGCCAAACTATATTACCACACCACACTACCGAAAAATGATGAGGAGAGAGAGGCCTTTTGTAACATATTTTTCTCCAGAATAATATGTACAGAACTGTACATGCAAACAGGACAATTTATTGCCAGTGTGCACATGGTGTAGATAAGTCTGGAGTTTGGCTGTAACAGGATGAAAACTAAAATGCTTTATTTACCATTGGCTGGAGTACATTGCAATGCTACCCCATCTTGCTCTCCTTTAAGACATACACAGACATTTATACTGTTGAGAGAGCAAATTCAGCACCCTTGGAGGTTTTTTTTTTTAAGGGGGGGGGGGAGTTAAGGGTCTTGCTCAGGGGCACTTGCTGAGTCTCACACCACCCAAAATACACTGATTTTAAATACAATATTATAAATACATATCTTAATTGGATTGAGTCCACAATCACTGGTAGTAACTGCAATGTGCAAAGCAGCATAACTAGCATTTATACAGACTATTTGAACTGGAGTTTTACTCTTTTAAATAGGTTTATGGGGGATGTTGTAACCACAGTACAGTTTAAGGTTGTGGTAGACATGTTATGTGTTATACTGCACTGACTTGGGGCACATAAAGCTGTACTGAGAGTGTGAGTAAGATTTTCTCTGTCAGTTTAGCACCAGGATTCAAGGTAATCAGGACTTACTTGCAGAATGCTGTAGACAGACTACTATGTATGCAAGTTTAGATCCATTCAAATGCTCCTTGCCATAATTTGGCAATTAGGAAATTAAATGAAAGCTGATGATCTGGAATGAGAACTTTTTGACCTAAAATATATCTAAATAGAAGAATCTGTGATTGGCTTCATCTCATTTGCCAGAACCTTGAAAAACTTTAAAAGTTGTGTTAAGCCTCTTTTTTGTGAACTCTTCCTGTATCACCTCATGAGTTTCATAATTAGTGAGCCTGCTTTGCTGCGCTTGACTTTGATGCTGAGCCTGTCTAGTCTGTACTACCCTGAGAGATACAGTTTGAAGAGATTCTTACCAAAATACTTTACCATTCACCATGTTCTGTTGCAGAAGCACTCTCACCACAATTTTATAATAAAAACCTTTCAACCTACTAACAAATAAGCCAGTATCTGAGGACCCAGGGACCCAGGGTAGACCCTATCTGAGGCCAACATAAACCAACTGCAAGGCATAACAATGTCTTGGTCTACAACAGATTCCATAAAAGATGGTGAGCCTGTTAGATTACACAGTAATCACCATTTGACATTGTAGCCGTTTGTGGTGTAAACAAGCCTACTTTGTTACCAGTTGTATACAAGTATAGTGTGTGCAGTATGTAAGAGTTGATGATATTAGTTTCTTACTGTATTTATCATGTCACGGGGAGAGGTGCAGGCTGTCGATATGTAAACCCCTCAAGGGGGCATTTATTGCCAGGATAAGAGTTAACACGAGGAGGAACACGATGACCAGCATTGACAATGACTGGACAGGGATCACAAGATTTGTTCCTTATATTAGTTTGTCTCAATCAAGTAACAGACACAAGGCAGGTGTTCCACACACAAGGCAGCTGGTCATGACAGAACCCCCCCCCCCAAAAAAAAGGCACGCACTCTGGGCGCGGCAAACATATCAGGGAGGGGGCCCAGGGGACCAGAAGACAGGCACATGGGCCAGGACCAGGCATGAAAGACACAGGCTAACAGTGGATGGGAAGACATCAGGAATGGATGACTTGGGGAGAGACAAAAGCGATAAACAGCAAAAAATCATGTGACCTCAAACACAACCACAGAACAGGACAAGGACCCAGACCACGGGGAAACCTAGGGCAACGGGAGAACAGTGACACAGGTAGGCCAAAGCTGGTGACATAGAACGAAGCCCAGACAGACTAGGGGAAGCAGAACGGCAGGCAGGGAGAGAGACAACCAGAGAGACGGACTAGGCAGGTGAACAGACACTGGGATGACAAGACCAGGAACCAAACCGACAGGGCACACTGGAACAGGAGGCTTGGGATGACGAACAAAGCAGGTGACAGTGGAGGGGAGACAGGGCAACAAGGCAGGTACGGAGACACAGGTTTATAGTGAGGCCTTGGGGGTCCCAGGATGCTTGGCATCTGGCCACAATGCTGACATCTTCTGGGCTCCGGGGATCCCCAGGGGGCAGTAGTTCCAGGCGTGGAGGGCCCAATGGTACCAGGGACAGCAGGTCCAGGGAGCGCCGCAGGGACAACAGGACCGGTGGGCACCACAGGGATGGCAGGACCTGGATGGCGAGACCAGGGAACAGGACCCGACCTGGGATGAGGCCAGCCTCTCCGGGTGTGCCCCCCGTCTTCCTCTGCGGGATACGGAGACCCTAGTATTCCTCTAGCTGCCTCCCCACCAGTGTCATGGACCACCCAGGGACTGGGGACATGGGTGGTTCAGGTCAGTTTAGCCCCGAAGGGTCCTAGTCAAGGTCCTCCAGAGGGTCTTCTGGAGGATCCTCGTCAGTACGGGTCCTGGAGAGTAAAAAAACCTTGGACGCAGAGATGGTCTGACCTGGTGACGTGGCTGCATCTCGGTTCAGCAGTTCCACTTGGTAGAGACGCGCATCACACCAGTGAGCGTTTTCGTGGAGCCTTGGAACTGCCGGATCTGGACGCGCTGGGGGAGAGGCGCGATTATAGCCACGGGGTCATCTTTTGTGGGGTCCGGTCATTCTGTCACGTCGCGGGGAGAGGAATGACCCAAGACGCAGGCTGTTGGTATGTAAACCCCTCAAGGGGGCCGTTTATTGCCAGTATAAGGAAGAACACAATGAGCAGCATTGACAATGACCAGACAGGGATCACAAGACTGAGAAAAACTAATATAGGGAGCCAATAAAGAAACAAACATAAGGCAGGTGTGCTTGGTTAACAAGGGGATTGGAACACGAGGCAAAACTAAACAAGACTCAGGTGTGG
>JAODKL010000027.1:6332664-6356388 GCA_026780765.1 Petrocephalus schoutedeni | reverse complement strand
GATAATATTATAATACTTGGAGACTTCAATATACATGTGGATGTAGAGACAGATGCCTTTAGTAAAAGTTTCCTGTCTCTTCTGGACTCGGTTGAATGCTATCAGCACGTAACAGGACCAACACATGTTCACAATCATATGTTAGATTTGGTTATAACTCACGTTTCTGCTCAAGTATCCATCTGTACAGTACATTGAACGAGTCCATCACTGACCATTTTCTAATCACCTTCATGATTCAGCCACCCACTGCAACTATAGTGGAGAAGATTTCAACACGTCACTTAAATGATAGAAATTCCGTATGTTTTATAAATGCTGTCAGTAATGTGAATTTCATGTCCAGTACAGATGTCAAAGTCACACTGGACTTTAACACAGTGGTTAGTCAGATTTTAGATGAAACGGCACCTTTAAAATATAGTCGCTAAAACCACCAGACACTCCCCTTGGTTTAATGATCATACACGCTCTTTCAAACAGGAGTGCTGCAGATTAGAACGCAAATGAAAGTCTACAGGTTTAGAGGTTTTCAAGCTGGCATGGGCCAACAGCTTGCAACTATATAAGCAAGCCCTACATAGGACACGTTCAGCTTATTACTCTAATCTCATTGATCGCAATAGAAACAATCCTCGCTACCTTTTTAAGACTATAGCTCGTCTAACGAATAAGGCTGAACCCGTGCTACCGATTACTATTGGTAGTGAACTTTTTATGAACTTCTTTAATGATAAAATTAAAAGAAGTTCATAAGTGGAGTGGAGTGCACAAGCTTGTCCAAAGGGCTCACAATTAACTATCACACAAACGGAATGTGGGCACACCCTTAATGATTTTGAATAAATTAACGAACAGGAGCTGATAAATATAGTGACTACGACCACGTGCCCACTGGACCCAATCCCCACCAAGCTTCTTAAAAAATCTCTGGGACCTCTGGCAATACCTATAGCTGCCATAATGAATGCATCACTATCATCGAGTCAGCAACTACAGACCTGTCTCCAATGTACCATTTTTGTCAAAAGTTCTAGAGAAAATAGTTGCCGCCCAACTTCAGTTATACTTGGAGACACATAACGTACAGGATAGATTCCAGTCAGGCTTTCGCCCAGGACACAGTACTGAAACGGCCTTAACTAAAGTCATAAATGACATATTGATGGCAAGTGACACTGACAGTGTGACTGTGCTACTGCTCCTGGACCTTAGTGCAGCTTACGAAGTAAAGACATGGATGACTGGAAACTTTTTATCTCAAAAAACCGAGGTTCTGCTGTTTGGAGGCAAGCCTGCGGATAGGAAGGCTATAACCTGTGCACTCCGCTCCAGAGGGTTGGACTTTTCTCTCAGCAGTTCAGCCCGTAATCTAGGTGTCACATTAGATGCAAGCCTCTCATTTAAATTGCATGTGGATGTTCAGTTTTGCTTACCAAACATAACACAAAGTAACTATGGCCGCTGGTGTTGCTGTACATGCCATGTCTTGCCAATTACGCCTGTACATCTGTGTGTCATTGTGGGCTCTGACCATCCATGCCATTTGCCTTCCCACATGTCCGGATGGTGCCCAGGATGGGCACCTTCTGAGCTGGAGTCCTAGTCCAGTCCCAAGAATGGGGTGACATTGTGGATATAGATTACGACCTTGAACATCATCGGGGCGACCTTCAAGGGCCGCCATGGAGGACTGATCCCAAGTCCTCATTCTGAGCAAGCATGCTCACTCTTAATTTTTTGTAAAGTTAGCATGCCCAGGGGGGTTGGGCAGCCAGTTGACCTTGGACCCCCAGAGGTTTTTTTTCTCCCTGCTTGGGAGTTTTTGGTTCCTCTCCTCCGTTGTCAATTGGCTTTTTTCTTTCTTTTTTTTCTATTCTGTCTCTTTTATTCTATGTATTTCATTTTATATGTATATCAATGTATTGTAACACACCCATGTAAAGCGCCCTGGGACAACTTTGAAGTCAGTCCTGTACCGTACACCTAGATTACGGGCTGAGCTGCTGAGGGAAAAGTCCAACCCTCTGCAGTGGAGTGCACAGGTTATAGCGTTCCTTGCCTCCAAACAGCAGAACCTCGGTTTTCTGAGCATTTAGTGATAAAAAGTTTTCAGTTATCCAAATTTTCACTTTGTTGAAGCAATTGGCTAATGTGACAATAGATGAGGTGTCATTAGGTGTAACTAATGTATACTTGGGTGTCATTAGCATAGGAGCGATAATTAACATTGTTTTCTCTTCATGTTACTTAATGGCATGTAGAGAGAAAACGGTAAAGGGCCAAGAACTGATCACTGTGGTACTCCATATTTAACTGGTGACAGACGATGGAGTACAGTTATTCAACACACATTGATAACGATTAGTCAAATACGATTTAAACCACTCCAACACAACAACCATTCCCCACAGCCCAACATCAAATTTAAGTGTGTGTAATAGGGTAAGATGGTCAGCTGTATCAAAAGCTGCACTAAGGTCCAAGAGTGGTAGCACAGTCACATTATCAGCATCAGTTACCATTGATATGTCATTTATGACTTTAATATGTATTTAATATGATATAAAATTTGAATCTAAAGCCCTGGTGATCATTGGCAACTGAACTGAAGTAACTGAACTAGTTTTTGTCCAGATACTCTCTCGAGTCTTTGAGTCCGGTTATTATGCCTGTGATCACCTTCACGATAGAGGTAATGAACTGATGTAGCATTAGTAAGACCCATATGTAAACAAATATGACTTTCAAAATTACCTTAAATTTTCAAGTTGTTGCCATGTATACATTAAATGATGCTTTGAGCACCTCTTCATAAATTTAAAATTCCTTTGTCATGGATTTGCCTTGTACAGGACCCCTAATTTAGCAGAATGATTTGCTATGTGTTTATCTGTATCGAAATTAGAATGAATGAAATCTGTTTTTCAGGTATCGTAATTTTGATCAGCCTCACCGCTTCTATGTAGCAGACGTCTACACTGATCTCACACCACTCAGCAAATTCCCCTCTCCGGAATATGAGACATTTGCTGAGTACTACAAAACCAAATATAACCTTGATCTATCAAACTTAAACCAGCCGCTTCTTGATGTGGACCACACATCGTCAAGGTATGTCATGTTTAAAAAAAATTTAAATGAAATGCATGTATTTTATATTATAATTTTACAGTACTCTGTTTTGGTACTATACTGTAAGCGATTTGAAAGTGTTGTTTCATATGTTTAACCCTCACAGGCTAAACCTTTTAACACCTCGGCACCTTAATCAGAAAGGGAAAGCACTTCCTCTGAGCAGTGCAGAAAAGCGCAAGGCCAAGTGGGAGAGTCTCCAAAATAAACAGGTCCATAAGCCGGACACCTGTATAGAGTGCAAAGAGCTCTACACTTACATTTTTCGTGTGTTTCTGCTTCTGGTTGGTCTTTGTGTCATGTGAAACAATTTTGTGTGAAATTAAGTCCTTTTATTGCATTCCATGAACAGGGAATATGTGTACTTTTGGGACTGGCTTTCCACCATCACAAACTTTCTTCATAACTCCAAAAATATTTGGCTAATCTTTTTCAGACTTCCACAGGTTGTCTGGGTGACATACTAATACTAGTGATAGTGAAGAAAATGACGTTTTTAAGTGTTTGATTTAGAGTGATAATTGAAAACGCATTTTTTCTTTCAATTAAATTTTTCAATTTTCTAAATTGGTAGACGCAGTGGCTCTCATTTATCAAAACGAGCATATATTTGGGTGCAGAAAGTTTCCATACAACAAGTTCCATGTGTGATTTACCAGCAGTTAAAGATGGTAAAAAATATTAAATTAAAAAAAAAAAGTGACATTGTTTTAAGTAAAACAGCCATCTTCCTGAGAGAACCCTGTGCTCCAGCACAGATCTTTAAAATATTTAATATTTCAGAAGCTAAAAATTTAATTTAATATTCTCCATCCTGCGGTTTTTCTGCTTAACTTTCCCCTAATATTGAGGCTACTGCAATCAAGGCTGTAGCAAGGATTTTTCAATTAATTTGGTCAATAATGGCCAACCGTCAGCTTTTGTGCACTGATAATCATCATTTTCATTGTATCATGAACGAAACTTGATGGAAAAAATACCGAAGACATGACCTTGGGTGTCCTCAATGGTAATCTAATCCAATCCTGCTTTATTTGTAAAGCACCTTAGGCAACCACATTGGGCAGAGGAATGAGACATAACAGCTCTCACAAGGCTTAAAATACAAATTAAGTAAATAACAGATGTAAGATGTATAAGACAACGGCCATAAGGATAAAATAAAATTTAAATGAAAAAAAGTTAAAAACGAGTGAAATAGAATAACAAAATATGTTAAAAATGGCAGTAATGGTAGCCACAGGCATAACTGCAGTAATATAACTGCGTATGGAACGTTTTATAATTACTGCAGTTTGTAATCTTGCAATTACATGAATCGATAAAGAAAATTCATTAATCAAATATAACCTGCAATAAAAATTTCATCTAAAATCTTGATAATTATCTGTTTAACATAATTTTAGCGTAACTCTGATGTAATAATTCTTTGACAGCTTGATTTCCTCAGCTGCTGTGAGAGTCCACACTGGCACAAAACTGTGTCAGAAAACCATCTGAGAGCTGGCGTGGGTACTACTCTCACGTCCAAATTGATAAATCCTGAAATTTGCGTTAAAATGACTGTACTCCCATTTTTCTACCACACGCACGCTTGATAACTGAGGGCCATTTTGTGGAGGAAGATTTGAAACTTTGAAACATTGCACCAAAATTGTAGCCGTAGACATATTGTTCATATAAAATCGATGGAATCAATGTTTTAGCAATACGACATAGTGGTGATCGTTGTTTCAGTGTACCACCTGTGGGTCCCATATTTGATCTTATGTCCATAGCTGTCTTGTCAGTTGTAACTCATCAATGAACAGTAATTGTATTTAAAAGTACAGAAAACTGCAATAAATACCTTTAAAAAGAGTAAGCACAGACGGGGACTTGCCAGTCCACATCCATGTTCATTGGTGCCATCTTACAAAAATGCTGTGGGGTATGGGAGGAATAAGGATTAGATGGGAGGTGGGGGTGACAGGGCTGTTCAGGGAATTTTTGTTTCAATGGCATGTAGTCTCAATTAGTATATACCCTCCTGATTGTGATGATTTGAGCTGACTGTGATTTATTTTTTATACATCACTGGAATCGTATAATTCATCTGTATAAAAATAGCTGGATGAAACTGAACTTTCTATCTCCAGGTTTATACTAAAAATCTGTTTTCTGTACATTTAAAATTCAGATTCTGGTTCCGGAGCTGTGTGCCATCCACCCCATTCCTGCTTCCTTGTGGAGGAAAGCAGTGTGCCTTCCCAGCATTCTCTACCGGTTACACTGCCTCCTGACAGCCGAAGAGCTGCGAGCTCAGACAGCCATTGATGCTGGTGTGGGAGTGGAAAGTCTGCCACCAAACTTCAGGTTAGTTTTGTTGTCATCATTAATCTGCTCAGTTTTCGACAAGTGAACTCAAGAAGTGAAACTGTATCTGCTTGTATTACACGTAAATGTCACATGCTTTGTAATTGTCCTTTGATATCTCCTTTAGGTACCCAAATTTGGATTTTGGTTGGAAAAAATCCATTGACAGCAGGGTTTTCGTATCAAGTCCCAGTGGCCGCATGGAAGATTGTGATGATAAGCACAGTACAAGTGTAGTATCCTGCCCGAGTTCCTTACATGAAGGTGCCACTTCCGAAAATAGTGTGATGAAATTCATGGACTGTAACAGTGGAAAGTCACACAGTGGCTCATTCCCTGTGGCTGGTTGTTTGCATCAAGACAAAGAGCAGTTTAACTGTATCTGTGCCAAGAACTTCAGTAATGGCACAAAAGACAGCATCTGTCACCTTGGAGGACTTGAAAAATGCCAATGTTCAATGCTTAGCTCACCAGTGCGCAAAACACATGTACCAACCACTACCTCGTTTCCTGTGCAGCACTCTCGAAGCGCTGGGGACCAGCCCAGTCCCAGTATTGAATGTATGGCAGGGTGTAACTCAAATCTCGATGGACGTGTTATGCTACCTACCTCAGACTCTTGCCAGATGGGCAAGCTGACAGCCAGTTCCACAGCATCTTTGTCACTTCCTTCAGTTGTTTCCAACATCAGCACTGTCGCTATCTGTGGTGACTCCCCTAAAACTCTGGGTCCGAACCCTGGTCTCATTCTGCAGGCATTGACCCTTTCCAATGCCAGTGATGGCTTCAACTTGGAGAGGCTGGAGATGCTTGGTGATTCCTTCCTTAAGCATGCTATCACCACCTACCTTTTTTGTACGTATCCAGATGCCCATGAAGGACGCCTTTCTTATATGAGGAGCAAGAAGGTGAGTTATCTGAAAAATTACTTAAGGTTTGTTCTGTGTCCTGTCATACTAGTGTTCCAACACTCCTTCCTTATTTTTTATAATGGTGTGTATTTGGTAGTGATTTTGACCAAGAGCAACATCAACCACAGAAGCTAATAATGGTCAGCTTTAAGACCTGTCATAAACACATACTAAGCTATGTGATACTAAGGAATATGTTGCTTGGCTGGAAAATTGCTAGAAAATAAATGTCAATATCAAGTTAGATAACTCTAAGTTGAAAATGGAACCGTATGAAGGATCACCTGAAAGTAGCCAAGAGTTTTTCCTTGGTCGAGACAGCCCAGGAACTATGTTCCGGAACTTTGATGTGAAACCGGCTTTTGTTAGACTCTGCAGACCCAGTTGACTCCTCTGCCAGCCCCTGGAGGATGGGCTCCCCCTTTGGGTCTGGTTCCTCCCATGGTTTCTTCCTTCTAGGGAGTTTTTCCTTGCCACTGTCGCCTCTGGCTTGCTCACTGAGGTGTTTTTATGTGACAGAAATAATGTAAAGCGCATTGAGACACAATGTATTGTTGTGATAATGCGCTATATAAATAAAATTGCATTGCAAGAGCTGGCATGACATGTGGAGAAAACTGCACTTTAATGCATGACTTGCATGTCTATATATACAGTACCATGGTGCAAGTAGTGTTGATCTCCATCTTGATTCGTCTTTAATGCTTACGAGTTGAGATTAATCAAAAACATTGTTCCCTTCAGCTCCAGTGTATGGCTGGATTATTTTGCTATGAGCAAAGGTTATGTTTATTAAAACATAGGTGGTGGAATATCATAGGTGGCACTAGTGTTGTGGTCGAGACTAGACTTGAGTATTACGTTTTCACTTATTCCGTCTTGTCTCGAAATTGAAAGCATTTCTACTCTGTCCAGACCTCCAATATTCGTGTGGCCTTCAGATTAGCTTCATGGAATGGGTTTCTATCGCTGAGTAGCTGCATCCAAGCCTTACATCAAGCGCAATGCAAACCATCGGATGCAGTGGTGTAAAGCACACTGCCACTGTACTCTAGACTAGTGGTGACGTGCTCTGGAGTGACAAGTAACGCTTCTCTGTCTGGCAATCCGATGAATGACTAGGTTTGGCGATTGCAGGAGAACGGTACTTGCCTGACTGCATTGTGCCAAGTATAAAGTTTGGTGGAGGGGAGATTATGGTGTGGGGTTGTATTTCAGGGGTTGGGCTTGGCACCTTAGTTCCAGTGAAAGGAACTCAATGCTTCAGCATATGAAACCATTTTGGGTATTTTCATGCTCCCAGCTTTGTGGGAACAGTGTGGGGATGGCCCCTTCTTGTTCCAACATGACTGTGCACCAGTGCACAAAGCAAGGTCTATAAAGTCATGGATGAGCGAATTTCGTGTGGAGGAACTTGACTGGCCTACACAGAGCACTGACCTCAACATGATAGAACACTTTTGAGATGAATTTGGGCAGAGACTGGATTCCACTATGTCACAATCTAAGCCAAAATGGAGAAGCCATGTGCAAAAAAGTACACCCCATGATTCAGTAGCTTGTAGAATCACCTTGAACTTGAAGGAATTGTTTTCTGTATGATTTCATCAATCTCTCACATCGTTGTGGAGGGTTGCAGGCATTCATTTATACACGGCTCTCTAAGGTCCCACTACAGCATTTGTCGGGCTGTACCTTGTTGTAGATTTGCTGATGTTCTTGGGATCATTATGATGCTTGACCCAATTTTGGCTATGCTTTAAGTCATGCTGCCATATTCTTTTCAGAAAACAAGAGGCTTTTCCCCCAGTAACCCTTCCAAACAAGCCATACTTGTTCAGTCTTTTTCTAATTGTGCGGTCATGAACTTTAACATTTAACTTGTGGCTAATTTGTACTTTTTTCACTGTATAAAGGTTAAATCGCACAATGATTTCTTATAACAATGTAAAGGCACATTGTTGCGTTGCCGGCGGGAGGTACGACCCATAATGTAGACTGTGGTGAGCAAGCCCCTCAAAGGGGTATTTATTGTACGTAACACAGAGGGAAACGGGCATCAGGAGCAACAGGCAACACAGACATAGTGCTAACAACCGACAGGGGTGACTGGACTTGGACTAGCTAATAAAGGGTAAAACATCAAGGGTCAAACATAAGGCAGGTGTGCTGGGTCTAACAAGGGGATTGAAGCGTGACACACATAATATAAATACGCATTTGCGCTGCTACAATGAGAAATTGCTATGCACATCGCTTTATATGCCGAATGCATACTTGCATACCCTTCCAAGATTGATGGGCAGCAACAGTTGCTTGTCTAGTATCATTGCTGATGATTTTCCTCCTTGGCATTGTGTTAACACACCTGTATGCTGCAGATGAGCAAACTGCGAAAACTTCTGCTTTTATAGTGGTGGCCACACCTGCTGATGATTATTTCATCAAGTGCATTTGATTAGCAACACCTGTCTGCTACTTGCCCAGTTAATTCCATTGGAAGCAGTAGCCTTTCACACAATGCATCTGCATTTTTCTTAGTTTTTGTTAAATAATGACAGTGTAATATGACGCATTGTTGTTCATCTGAGATTGTATTTACCTGCTTTTAAGACCTGCTAAGGAGTGTCCTGATAGGGAAAACTAGGGCCCTATGAAATCTGTGTTATTTTTTTCTTGGGATATGTTTTGTCCTTTTTAATTTGATCTGTTGATTCAGATCAGCAGCTTACAAAAACCTTTAAATGTAAAACAGATCTAATTAAAAAGGACCAAACAGATCCCGAGAAAAAAAATAACAGATTTCATAGGCCCCTAGGTAAAACCTTAGAACTGATAGAGGATGTACTTTCCTTTTCACATGACTGTATAATAAAATATTTCTGTATTTAATAACCTGTATTTCACCAAGTGCTAAAACTGACTCTAAATGCTACTTAGATGCTCATTTCTATCTACCTCTAGATGTTGTTCTTATCGGTTTTCTCCAAAACATTTGTATGACTGCTCTGGACTATTCATAAATGTGCGAAATCTTTCAGGTTTTGTTTTGTTTGTTGTGCCTTGTATAAATCCAAAAAATTCAATTCAGTTCTTCATATAAATGTTTGCTATTTTGTTTTGTATGAAGCCTT
Organism: Petrocephalus schoutedeni; assembly: GCA_026780765.1. Lineage (NCBI taxonomy): Eukaryota > Metazoa > Chordata > Actinopteri > Osteoglossiformes > Mormyridae > Petrocephalus > Petrocephalus schoutedeni. The sequence goes on along the minus strand of JAODKL010000027.1, from coordinate 6,346,853 downwards.
TATAAATGAGGCCCTTGACTCAGACACTATCTTTTATGGTCTTGGTCTTGGATCGAACGTGATGCAGGTGGTCTCATCCCCATCATTAGATGACCCTTATATTGTTCCACCTTTGATGTAGATTTTGGTGAACTACTGATTCTTTGACTTGGCCAAATGATTGCAAATGAAGGCTAAACTGTTTCATGATATTTTAAGAATGGGGGTTTCTAATAGCCTTTTTTAATCGCTAATAATATTTTGATGTATTTCTCAAAATCTTTCTCTAAATTTAAGGTCAGCAACTGTAATCTGTATCGGTTGGGGAAAAAGAAAGGCCTACCAAGTCGAATGGTAGTTTCCATCTTTGATCCACCTGTGAACTGGCTGCCTCCTGGGTATATAGTGAACCAAGACAAAAGCAGCACTAACAAGTGGGATTCGGATGAGGTAAGAAACTTCGGACATGAAATTGTATTTAAACAATCCATTATACATGACAGGGAAACAACAGTTACGATAAATTACTACACATTTAGTAGGACTGGGTATTGGCACAGATGCCCTGATTCGAATTGATTCCATTGATTGTCTGACTGGATTTGATTCAAGTTCGATATCAATTTGATAAGAATGAGATATGAAATACTATATAGCTGGAAACAAATTGTGAACACCACTAAAGAAGATTTATATACCAAAATCTTTTTATTTGAGGAATAAAGGGGTATAGTTCCTTAAAAACAGAACCAACCTCTTTTAAAGCACAAAAAAACTCATATGCCATGTTTCTGAAGTACTATAACGTAAAGATATGTGCCAAACCATAAATTAGTTATAATTTTTTTTTGCATGAAGAAAGGGACCAAATGCATGTTCTTGGCAGAAGGGTTGACACCAGCACATCTGGGTGATGTGTTAAATGGTTACAAAGATTTGTCTTTTTAATTATATCTTGACCCTTGTGTACATGTTGTTTCAAGGAAACACCACTGCATATCTATATAAAATTTTAAATAATTTCTGCTCTAAGTAATGTACAAATAATATTGCATAATGTTTCATAGTGGCTGCCAGTCAAAAAATATCAAATGGGACAAATATTGCACGCCCCTGGAAACTGTACAGTTACTACATAAAGTTAATAAGACTACATAAAGTCTTATTATTAGATTCTGCTTTACCTTCCTCACATATTGAAGCACAGGAACTGGTGAGAGGCAGAGGTTCCAGAGACAGTGATTGGAATAAAGAATAACAAAGCATAAAATTTCATTATAAAAACGCTTTGGTTTCATTTTGGACGTTCTTCAAAGGTGAAAAGATCTAATGATCAGAGTCAAAAAGAGCTGGGCTGATCCGATTTTGAACTTAACTGCCAATACTGATATAGATTCCAATACAATAGTTCTTTTTACTTGAATATTATCCTTAGAGGTGCACTGATCCCACTTTTTCAGTCATGATACAATCCCGATACCTGAACAAAGGGCATCAGCTGATAAGAGTACCGATCTGATATCGAACTCTTTTCTAGTAAATACAAATGTAAAAATGAATGCCAAAAAGCTTTAATTAGGCTAATACGTTCTTGATGCATTTGTAGTTCAATTTAAATATCTTCCTAGAGTATTTGCAGGTGGAAAATGCTTAAAATCGTCCAGTTTTTCTCCCACTGGCAACAGCGTCACTCACACTTTGTTGAGATAGCAGCCCCTCATCTAGTTAGTGGGACTTTCCACTAAACATTACTTACTCCTCTTAAAAATTTAGTTTTTACAACGATTGCATATCGCTGCATAAAATACTTGCAAATCATCACCATCCTATCTTGTTCTATGCTCCTCTTACTGGAGCATAGAACCTCTTACTTCAACTTCTTCAACTGTAAAAAAAAAAATAAAATAATAATAATTGCAGTGTGTGGCTTAGCGGCAAGCCGTTGTCTGTGATCAGAAAGTCGCCGGTTTAAGCTAGGACTTGGCAGAATAGTCATGTCTGCTGGCCCTTAATCAGTAAAATGGAATTCTGTAAAGCAGTGGAGGCCAATACGTCGATCGCGAAGGAAGTTCAGGTAGATCGCGCAACATTAAAACTTTGATACATTAGGTTACTATACCTCCTTAGATCCCTTCCTTTCTAACGTGTCACCAGGCAGAACACACAAATGTATTGTGAGCTAGTGCAAAACTCTGGCAAGCAAAGTAACCCAGGTAGCCTTCCAATTTATCTACTAAATTACTACTGAAACTTATCTACTAAAAAGGGATATAAAAAAATGAGTGGGGGAGCCAGACCAAGTAAGGAACCATAAATGTATTGAACTGTATTGCGCTTTAAGGGTTCATGCAGTGATGCAAGGTTCGCCATCATATACTGTACATATAAATATAAAATGTATAATATGACATATTTTTAGCATTTTTAATGTAGGTAGATCATTTTGACCTGGTCATTTTAAAAGCCTAAAAAGTGTGGGCACCCCTGCTGTAAAGTATTAATAATAATCAATAATATTATTATTATTATTATTATTATTATTATTATTATGTTCGAGTCTCTAGCAACCTGGCACTTTTTGGCAAATAAATGACCACAAAAATATATTTTTAAGCTATTTTGCCATGAGCTTTCGGGTCAAATTAACTTGTAGCACTCTGAGATTTGGTTCAAATATAAAGTGCGTTACAAATAAAATGTATTATTATTATTATTATTATTATTATGAATTTGGTAGTAAATTGTTGTGAATGAAAAGTACGTGGCAGCGTGCACATTGTAATGCAACCCGAGGAGAGCTGTAAACCTGACTTCTGGATTGCTAGCAACACAAAGTAAGTACGCAAAGGTTGTAAGAACCTGTGAAAAGTGTAAGAATCTTTTCACGTAAAATACAGCCACACTTTAGGCAATTTTAGGTATTAGGTATTTTTTGCATTTTAACCATATTTAACCCTTTTCCCGTGATAATTTCCCCATGTGAAATTTGCTTAGCGTTTAATGATGCTCTGGGGTCAGATTGACCCCAAACACGGGATAGGGGTTAAGGCAGCTACTAGTTAACATACTGAATGAGCAATAGTTTTAAGGAACTTTCACTTCTCTGAAATGGTCATTTTTTGGTGATTTTATTTTCAAATTTTAATCATCTTATTGCTTTCAGGGTTGTTCTTTCCTTCTCTATTAATATAGACTATGATATATACAGTATGTTCTCCCTCATTTCTACAGATAAAAGAGGATCTATTAGCCAATGGAAAAGAAGATTATTATGAAGAGTATGAAGAGGTTGATGATGCTGAGAAAAATGAAGATCTAATATGGAAAGATGCAAAGGATGAAGTTCACATGGAAGATGATCTCGAGTACTATCAGGAGCACATAAAGTTCATAGACAACATGCTCATGGGCTCTGGTGCCTTTGGTAGAAAGATCTCACTGAGCGGCTCACCCCCTGCTGAGCCCAGCTTTGAGTGGAAGGTCCCCAAAAAGCCTCCTTTTCCCAGCACACACTTCCTGTCTGATGCTGATGAATTTGACTACAGCTCCTGGGATGCCATGTGTTACCTCGATCCCAGCAAAGTGGGTGAGGAAGATGACTTTGTGGTGGGATTCTGGAACCCTTCTGAGGAGAACTGTGGAGGAGAGACTGGCAAACAGGCAATCTCATATGATCTGCATACAGAGCAGTGCATTGCTGATAAGAGCATTGCTGACTGTGTGGAGGCTTTGTTGGGGTGCTACCTTACAAGCTGTGGGGAGAGGGCAGCCCAGATGTTTCTCTGTTCACTTGGTCTCAAGGTCTTACCATTGGTGAGGAGAATTTCCAGTGACTGTGACTTTCTGGCAGCTGGAGAAGATGATTACTCAAACAACATGCAGTACGGCTGGCTCACGATACCGCCTCGGTGTATGTTCGATCACCCAGATGCTGAAGACACGCTTAAACACCTTATATCTGGATTTGAGAATTTCGAGAAAAAAATCTGCTATACCTTTCAAAATAAGGCCTACCTTCTGCAGGCTTTTACTCATGCCTCATACCATTATAATACCATCACAGGTATCATTTAAATCTTATAAATTTAATTGTTATTGTGATAAACTAACATTGTATTTTCCATTTTTTATGGAAAATTTAGTCTTTACAGTCCTTTCATGTACCTGTGCTGTCTTATTCCCCTCCCTGGCAGATTGTTACCAGCGGTTAGAGTTTCTTGGTGATGCAATCTTAGACTACCTCATTACAAAGCACCTTTACGAAGATCCCCGGCAGCACTCCCCAGGGGTGCTGACTGACCTGCGATCTGCGCTTGTCAACAACACTATATTTGCTTCTCTTGCTGTCAAGTATGACTACCACAAATATTTCAAAGCTGTGTCACCTGAACTGTTTCATGTGATTGATGATTTTGTGCAGTTTCAGTTGGAAAAGAATGAAATGCAAGGAATGGATTCTGAGGTATGTGCTACTCACCTGGCCCTTCTGCACTATTGGTCAAAAGTGAGACGTCATTTTTCTAGCCTGACTATCTGTCATATGGTTTATTTAGCAATCTTTTACATTTTTTTATTAAAATAAACTAGCATTTATAGCATTGTAATTTATATTTTTGGTTTACATTTACTCAAGGTTTTTTTGTAAGTAATACTCTCTGCAACTTTAAAATCACACCATTGTTATTTATAGGAAGCAAGTCTTGCTGTGGAATGCATTGTCAATATTTCATGCAGCTTTCTTGTTCTCTCTTTCCATCTCTCATATTTGTGTGCTCTGGATATAAGCTAAAATTTTAAGCAGTTGCTATATTAACAAAAAGAATTTTACAGAAGCCGTAGCTTAAGTTCTTTTTATAAAAACTTATCTGAAACAAATTTTATCACATTTAATTTTAAAACTAGAGGACTAAATGATTCATTGTAATATTAATTGCTGGCGCATTTGTCTGCCAGGCCTAGTTTTAAAACTTCTGTGTAAAATGTGCATTCTACTTCTTACAGCTCCGTAGATCGGAGGAAGATGAGGAGAAAGAGGAAGATATAGAAGTACCCAAAGCAATGGGAGATATTTTTGAATCACTTGCTGGTGCAATATATATGGATAGCAAAATGTCATTGGAGACTGTTTGGAAAGTATATTATCCAATGATGAGGCCTCTAATAGGTATGATATGAAACTGATCTAATACTTCTGGTCTAAATGTCTTCTTTTGTGAAAATGTTTTGTTGCATGTTTGTGTTTTAAATGGCTGTAGTTCTATTTCCCCGCAGAGAAATTTTCTGCTAATGTGCCACGTTCTCCTGTTCGTGAATTGCTTGAAATGGAGCCAGAGACGGCAAAGTTCAGGTTCGTGTCTTACTCAGAACTGGGCTTTATTCTTCCATGCTGAAGTATATTTGTGACTTGTGCCTAGCTTTTCCTTTTACTAAATGATACTGATTTATGTACAGTGGATATCAAGTCTACATACCTTTTGTAGGGCTGTAATGGTACACATATTCATTGCATCATTTTAGGTTTGGTACACACAGTGAAACTAATGGATACATTTATCGACATGGGAAAAAACTTAAATTCACAAGTACATGTTCAACACTTGCGGCTACGATTTGTTACAGCTAAAGCTGGTTGCAGCCAGTCTTAATTGGTGGTTTAAAACCATTGTGGTTTCCCAATAAATTACACCAGCACTTGAGAGAAGAGAGAATACTTGATAAGACCAAGACTGTGTATCGGCTAGTATACTGAACTCCGGTATGTTGCCTGAAATGCATCCAGTGTGCTAAAACATCTGAGACTACATCATCCGATTGTGTGTCTGACTGGAGCAAGGCATACATAAGCAGCTTCTGCTAGTTCATTCATGCCGTGGATACAGTTCAGTTTGATCATTTTTACAATGTGTAAATAAGTGACTCTTAGGTCTTATACAAAAGCTTCAACAGATGCATTGCCTTTGGTTAACATACACTCAGTAAATAATTTTAAAGCATATTGTTTTCTCTGCTGTCCCGAAGCCAAAACCTGGGGGTTCATACCGAACCATGAATTGTGTACCGTTACACCCCTATCTTTTAGTGAAATTTAAGCTTTTATCTTAGTATTTTAATACATTTTAGAAAAGATTTTAGGAAGGGTAATTAAAAGATGTTAAGTGCCTTGGTTGCATAAGCATGCACAGCTTACTTCAAGTGACATTTCTGGACTGTATACAGTGGTATTTTGCTTTTATCTGAAATCAACTTAAGTGCTTCTGATAATAGCTGAAATTGTAGTGAGTGTATAGACTGACTTCTTGATTATTAATACAATATGAATAGAAAAATTAAACCTTTTTGGTATTAAAAATGTTTAGCTTAAATGTTAATGGTTGCTTAGTCACCAAGTGAACCTCTTATTATGCAGTCTACAGTTCTAACAGTCTTAATAATGAGCCCTGTATCATCATTTTGTTCAGTTTAGTTCATTATAAGTGTTATTGCTGAATCCTTGCAGCCCTGCGGAGAGAACATACGATGGCAAAGTGAGGGTGACTGTGGAGGTGGTGGGCAAGGGGAAATTCAAAGGTGTTGGCCGCAGCTACAGGATTGCAAAGTCAGCTGCTGCACGGAGAGCTTTGCGCAGCCTCAAAGCAAATCAACCTCAGGTTTCAAATAATTGAGAGAAATACTTCACAGTTATTTTCAAAAATAGCTTGCATCACACCAGAAAGAAATGTAATATCACAGATAAATTGAGGAGATGGTGAGAATAGTTAGAAAGCTTTGGTAAAAAATTTGTAAATAATGGTTATTTTGATTTGAATTTTTGCGCAAACAATCCCCCCCCCCCCCACATTCTTTAATCACAAGAGTGCTTTATGAAGAATAAAAAACGTTGAGGATTTTTTTTGTCAGTTGTCTTCTTAAATTTAGTTCTGCTTTATGGTAGTGGTTAAAGAAGCAAACGTTTCATTAATAGAATAAATTCATCAGTCTGTGCACTAGTGCCAGTTTAACAGCATTCTAAAATTACTCTGATCATGGAGCAATGGAGTGCTGTTTTTATTTAATATTTGTTGCTTCGTTTATTCATTCAGTGACATTGAACATTTTCCATTGTGTTCTGTATTTGTATGTAATGTGAGAAACATTAAAGTACAGTACTTTTTTATGTGAAAGGCCCTACTTAATTTCAGATGTGAAACAGATGAGAGTTCAACATTCCCATCTAGTGTATACAAAATCTGTAGTATTCAAGGATGCATGTTTATGTATTTTGTGACAAAATAAATTGTAACAGTGTTATCGAGCAACAATGAAAAATTTACATCTGTTTCAGTAAATGTCTTTTGATACAAAGAATGATTGCATTTTAAAGACCATCAAATTATCCATTTACTCTATTTAGTTTTGATAGTACAGTAATATATACATCCTCTGCTTGGGGAATTTTGATGATGGGAAAAAAACACCATCTCTACACATTTATGATACAGTATGCTCTCTGATTTTACTCATTCATGTACCAAAGTTAGAGCTGTTGCAGTGCTCCAAAGTTGCTATAGGGTTTGCATTTATGAAGTTTTTTTATTATTAAATTTCATACAAATAGCTTCCATTTTAATTTGACTTTTCAACAGCTTTTTTATGTTTTGACATGGCTTATGATTGTTTTATTTATTTAAGTAGCAATTTACTTTTTTTCACTTGAATACCTCAGTTACCTGCATGCATTTTTGTTTGTTTGGTGCTATTTTGTATTAAGCTTGAATTTCTCATCTTTTTTGCACTGTAACTATAATACCTCTTTTTTGAGTCTGTTGGATTAACTGTCCTAACAATGAGCTGTCCAGTTGCAGAATTAGATTCTTACCCTTTTGACTTGTAAGCTTTGATATTTGGGGGAGCTCAGAAACATTCCCTTCACAAAGATCTTTGAATGGGGAAGTGTACAGAATGGAAAGGGTCGCTTAACACATATTTAAGTAAACAGATTGCACACAGGCTGACAGCTGCATGGCCATTGTTGATCAAATGGTTTTAATAAAAAAGCCCCCTCCCACACTAGTTGCTTGAAATTTTTGATAATACATGACATATAACAGTCTGAAATATATTGCTTTCAGAGCCACCGTCATCCTCAATTTATGGACTAGAGGCTTTTGGAAGCCATTCATAATTGTGATTATACTTGTACTAGTTGGCTGAACGGCTTGTGTTCTTCATAGTGTAGTATAGTCAAAATGTTCTGGAGTGCTGCTACCTCAGAAGACATTGCACTCTGTTCATCGACTATTACAATGTCTTATTTAAATGAATTAATGTGTGGATCTTTTATTATTGGACAGCACTTCAATTTGACAGATGTATAGCGGTAATACTGAATACTGTAGTCTTTTTACTGTGATATCCATATACTGGTATGCTACACTTTGCACTAGATCAACATTCCCAAGAATATAATGGATCTTTGACATTTTGAAAGTAGGAAATAGAACATAAATCAGTGCCTTTGATCTTGCAGAAAATCTTACTTATTCCTCTTTATACCCTTTTCCTCTCTTTTTGAAAATGCACCTGTAATGGTAAAGAGCCAATTTTTGTGTGCATGAACTTATGTATTAATCTGGGTGCCATATGTTTCAGTGAATGTCATTATTGTACTTGATGAATAAATATGATACTGATAATAAAATACATTTAAATCTTGCAAAAGAAAAGTCATGTTCTACTTTCCTTTTTCCCATTACAGGTGGGGACATAGGTTAGACTTAAAAAAGTTTACTGTAACTTTTGTGCTTTCTTAAAATATTTTTCCCATGCGTTCAACAAATTTAAACATCTGCATCTGTTTAAATACAATACAGGTATATGTTGTTTAAATGGACTGTAAAATGTGCAATCTGGTTACATTTCCAAAGTGAGTTGAGTGACCCTTGCTGTGTCGCATACTATATTTGATTTATTGAGGGGGAAAAAACAACAATTGCTAATGCACCGTCTTTCACAATATAAAATGGATGATGCTGATATGTTAATGTAGATAAAATATAGAAAATACTGCTGGGGAAGAGACACATGGGAAAATACTTAGATTATTTAGAATGTGAAGTTTTTTTGTGGCAGGATTTTCCCAATAATGGTCATGTCAAGTTTAAGTCAACAAATGCAATGCTCTTGTAACTATCATCTAAATAAACATGATTGTTTTATCATGCTGTGAACCTTGAGTTGGTGGATAATTTCTTTGTTCGTTTTTGCTTTCTTTGTATAAGTAGCAGCACAAGCATTGCACTTAGGAACTACGCTTTACCTCATTTAAAACAAAGGAAAAGTTGTGTAGAGTGGGGAAGAAAGGTTTAACCCTTGCTTCTCTAAATTATACAAATGATTGTGATCTGAACACGGCATGCCTGCAGGTTCAGTCTATCAAATGCAGTGCAGGACAATATTTGATTTTTATGGGGCTAAATATATTTCTCTTTTAAATATTAATTAAATATTGTATGTACCTGATATCCTAACATTATTTTTTCATAGATATTTAAATGTAGTTTTCCAAACTCAGTCATGTGATATGCATGACTTGAAATTAATTTCACTACTGTATATGTTAAAATGTGTGCATACCACTAGAATAAAAATCATCAATACCCCAAATGTTCTGTGATTTATGACTGAAGTACAAACTATTACTTAAAGAGCAATTTATGTACCGCAGGGCTGCCCAACCCTGCTCCTGGAGATATACCACACTGTAGCCCAACTTTAACACCAGATATAATCAGGCCCGTCAGTAGCACTTCCATAATATGGCGCTTTTCAACTAGCAAACAGGAACCAAGAGACTAGAGCACGGTTCAGCTTGCTTTGCTTTTCCGCTGCAGAGGGGGCTTCTTGGTAAAGGCATTGTTGGGTTTGCAGTGCGACAGATTTAAAACCAAAGAGACTCTTCTTTACTGTTCACACTGTATATATCATGATTTATGTGCAAATTTCCTAGTTTTCTGGGCCCATTCTTAATACATAGGCTTTAATATGGAGTTGGCCCACCTTTTGCAGCTATAATAGTTTCAATTTTTCTGGGAAGGTTTTCCACAAGGTTGAGGAATGTGTTTCTAGGAATTTTTGACCATTCTTCCAGGAGAGCATTTGTGAGGTCAGGCACTGATGTTATTGTCAGGTGGAAGCTTCTAATAATGACCAGGTGAGTCGGTTCATCAGAAAATCATTTTACTGACTGACTGCATTTGAAAACATGAGGAGCAGAGAGTGAGAAAAAAAAACAAGAATGCGAGACAAACCTAGGCGGTGCCCCAAATTACACATCACTTCTTCCACTTTCAAAATAAAAGTGTCTATAAATTAAAACCAACAAATGCTCTTCTGTGAACGCTTAACAGCATGTCAGATTTCAATAATTAGTACATTTTATGAAAATCTTCAAACAACCAACATCCCACCTTTATTAAGTGTTCCCTCCAAACTATTTTTAACTCAGGAAGTTATTTAAATTATACAAGTTACAACCGATGTTGGACGAGAAGGCCTGGCTTGCAGTCTCTGCTATAATCCATCCCTAAGTCATTCTGTTGGGTTGAAGTCAAGGCTCTGTGCAGGCCAGTCAAGTTCCTCCACACCAAATCCACTCATCCATGTCTTTATAGACCTTGCTTTGTGCACTGGTGCGCAGTCATGGTAGAACAGGAAGGGGCCATCCCCAAACTGTTCCCACAAAGTTGAGAGCATGAAATTGTCCAAAATGGCTTTATATGCTAAAGCATTAAGAGTTCCTTTCACTGCCAAGCCTAGCCCCTGAAAAACAACCCCACAACATAATCCCCTCTCCACCAAACTTGAAACTTAGCACAATGCAGTCAGGCAAGTACCGATCTCCTGGCAACCACCAAACCATCAGATTGCCAAACACGCAATTCGTCACTCCGGAGGACTCGTCTCCACTGCTCCAGAGTCCAGCTGCTCGGCCATGTAAACCCATTCCAGGCCATTCCACTGAATGGGTGCCATTTCCTTGTTGTAACTCTTCAAAATTAAACTTAATTTTGTATCTTTTTTCAACTCTGAATCTAATAACACATATATTTAACTATTCAATACATGCATTGGTCAATCTCAGGCAGCTTTATTACATTTTTTACAAGATTCCTAAGGCGAAGATGGTTACATTTTTCTCAGTCCTGTAACCAAAACTCACATGACATTTAAAAAGCATGTTTAGAAGCATGTCAACTAATTCCTTTGATTTTCCCCCAAGAAAGTATTTTAAAGAAATTCACTGTTCAAATAATCAATATATATGACTAAAAAATCACTATATATGTATGCATGTTGTATTGTTCTAAAATATCTTTTCAAGAAGACCCTGAAATTTATAAAAATTTTTATCATTAATTTATTAAACAAATGGATAAATGATGGACCAAACAATTTGAAAAAAGTTGTTTAAGTTGTTTATTTTTTTAAGAAAAATTATCAAGTAACAGGAATGAACACTCGGTAACAGATACATGTGCTTGTGTGTGTGTGGCTTTGCACAGATCACATCTGAGGACCAAAATGTCCCCAAAATGTGGTAAAATCTAAAACTTCCTTACTTTTGGGGACATTTTTTCAGGTGCCCATTTGGATAACCTCAATTTAAATAAAAATCTGTGAATGCAATCAAAAAAGTAAAAATGCCAAAAATCTTGTATTTGGGTTGGTTACTTATGGTTCAGGTTTGGGCTGATAAAGGGTGTCATGCTTGGGATTAGCGTTTTTCCCATAGAAATTAATGGAAGGTCCCCATTTAGATAGGTACACGAGTCTGTGTGTGCATGGGTGTGTGCGTGATGCTCTCTTGTGTGGCCCAGAGCTCTTTTTCGATCTTCATATAGCGACATGTGACTGGCCTCAGGGGTGGGATGATACACAAAACATCCTCAAAAAAGTACCTAAGCATGTCTTCATGTACTGGCCAGGAAAACCCGTTGACCCCAATTTTGTGCATGCCACAGACCTCAACATGTGTTTCACTTGTATATATGATGATGCCAGGGTCACCCTTGTTCTTCACCATACACTGATTAATATTCACACTAATAAATAAAAAAACCAGAGGACTCTACTCACTCCTGTTACTGGCACTCTGTCCCGTTATTCTTTATATGAGTAACAGGACTGAAAGTAACAGGACTTAGTTTTTAGCATAGAATTAGCAAAAACATGAAATATTGCTACATAGTGGCTATGCTAATAGCACAAGAATACTGAGCACATTCTAGTGATTTACCAAAAATTTGTATTTTAAAAAGAAACAGATAACATCTAAGGAGTAATTTAAGTATCAGGACAGAACATTGAAATTGACCTCCTCAGTCATAATTAAAATATGATGAAATACACTGAAAAAAGGAGGGAACTTACTTTTGGTCTTCCCATGGCCTTCCGATGATCCAGCTGATGCAAAATCCTGTTGAACATGTGACTTGTGGAACGTTCCAAATTTTTCTGATGGGGTAAGGTGCTAGGGTATCAGGACTGAGTGCCACACCCGGGCAGACCGGACCCCGGGCCCAGAGCTCCAAGGACCCCCCAGCCGGGGCCCGACAGGCAACCGCCGAGAGTGAGCCAGCACATACCAGAGCATCCAGCCCCAGACAACGAGAACCAACGAGAATTTTAATAATTATATTTCAAGGTAAAGTGTATAGTTAGAGATCGGGGACAGGTAACAAATGCTATGTTCTAGGTAGTTTTTAATTATATATCTTAAATTTGCAATTAGGTCAATGTACAAGACACTATGCTTAATAATAAAATGTATTTTACAGTTATCTTTGTGCATATTTATACATGTAATTTCCTGGGGACGGAAATGGCACCGATTTGGCGGAATGGCTCTTCCATGAAGCTCTCTATGCATTGTTCTCAAGCTAATTTGAAGGCCACATGAAGTTTGGAGGTCATTTGCTATTTACTGCAGAAAGTTGGCGACTTCTGCACACTGTGCGCCTCAGCAGGTGCTGTCCTCGCGCTGTGATTTTACGTGACCTACCTACTGAGTTGCTGTTGTTCACAAATGCTTTCACTTTGTAATAATACCACTAACAGTTGACCATGGAATATTTAGTAGCGAGGAAATGTCATGAATGGACTTACTGCACATGTGGCATCCTATTATGGTACCACGCTTGAATTCACTGAACTCCTGAGAGTGACCCATTCTTTCACAAATATTTGCAGTCTATATATTTGCAGAAGCAGTCTATATACCTAGGTGCTTGACTTTATACACCTGTGGCCATGGAAGTGATTGGAACACCTGAAGCATCAGTACAGAGGTAGAGCAGGATAGCTTAAAAACAAGGTGCTGACCAGGTCCAGCCTAATTTTTCTACTAGCTGGTAGCCTACTGGACCTAACTGGATCTCAAGAATTGTACCACCTGTATTGGAATACTAAATCCATCAACGCGGTTCAGGGTACTGGAACCAGGATCCAACGATCCACAGCCCCTGACCTTTTGCAAAATCAAAGAACATGGAGCCACTTTGAGGACTGACACAATCATCACAGCCAGCCCTGCTGGTGCCAGTGGTTGCTTTGAAGGACTGTTATTTCATGGGCACCCATCAATCACCGAGCAAAGTTGCAAATAAAATCCACTTGTGACTCAGAGACAAAAAAAGGGGGTCATTAAGAAAATAAACTAGGAAAACCACAAAATAAAGTGATCACAAGGGGTCAAAACAAAAACCGGAAAAACAAGAATTAACTAACTAAAGAAACCATAACTGAACAAAACTAGGGAGCAGGACTAAGGAGACAAAGCAGCATAACATATGCATAATGGCATAACCACAAGCACACAACACATGTAATACAGCAGGGGTGCCCAATATGTCGATCGTGATCGACCAGTAGATCACGAAGGTAGTGCGGGTAGATTGTGCAATATTAAAACTTTGTTACATTAGGTTACCATAAAAACTAATTAGATCTCTTCTAACGCATCACCACACAGAAAACGCGAATGTATTGCGAGCTAACGCAAAACTCTAGCAAGCAAAGTGACCCAGCTAGCCTTCCGATTTATACCTACTACAAAAGGGATATAAAAAATGAGTGGGGGAGCCAGACCAAGAAAGTAACCATAACGTATTGAATTGTATCGTACTATACTGTAAGGGTTTATGCTGTGATGCAAGTTTTGCCAACATATACTA
>JAODKL010000027.1:6281549-6293702 GCA_026780765.1 Petrocephalus schoutedeni | reverse complement strand
AGGTCCCACCTGTTCCAGAAGGTCCTCCAGTGCCCCATAAACCTAAACCCCTCTTTCCTACACCACCCTTTTAGCCATGCATTTAATCTCCTTATCTCAGCTAACTTAGCCTGCCTTGTGCGTGGCACAGGGAGTATTTTAGGAAATACCACCGTGGACGTTCTGCTTCTAAGCTTATTGGCGACTTCTATACATTTTTCCTGCAGAACAGCCCTCCTACCCTTGCCTATGTCGTTGGTGCCAACATGCACCACGGCAACTGGATCCACCCCAGTCGGGGCCAAAAGCTTGTCCACGCGATCTGGAAGGTCCCCTACCTGGGCACCAGGCAGGCAAGACACCGTACGGGACCCTCTATCACGCGTGCACACATCCCCCACTACCACGCGTGCACACATCCCCCACTACCACAACCTCCCTCTTCCTGGGTGGAGGGGGCTCCCCAGTGCCCAAGGGCCCACCTGCCTCCCCAGTCCCTTCCGGCTCTAAAGCTGGAAGCACCTGAAACCTGTTTGACACAGTCACTTCAGGTGATGCCGCCTCTGTAACGTGTGTACGCCCTTTCCTGCGTCTATGACCTACGGTCACCCAGCTCTCTCGACCTCCCTGCTTATCATTCTCCCTCCTCCCCGCTAGTGGCGTACGCACCATCTCCCTAAATGCCGTATCAACTAGCTCCTCTAACTCACTGTTGCATTGGATACGAGCCAGTTGCTCCTCAGGGTCACGAACCTTGACCATCAGTGAATCCACTAGCCTACATCACTTGCAGGTGAAGTCCGACTGGACACAAATGTTCAGAAGGGCAAACATCTTGCAAATGCAACACTGAGCCGGCCCCATAATTAACTAAATCACTATGACCCCTTCCTCCCAGCCCAGTAGATTTATATAGTGTATTTAACTTTAAAGATTAATTAACGTAGCGATAATGCAATAAACTGCTGAGTACACTAAAATAAGTTATTACTTGTGTTAAAATGGAACTTAATTATTATTTTTATTTAAAAATTTAAATCCAATAATTTAACTACTACTTACCAAAAGAACTTCTGCCTGAACCACGTATGAACTAAAAACAAAGCGAATCGAATTGAATCGAAGTTGCTCTTGGGAGGCCGAAAAACCACAAAACCCCCCCACAGCAGGCTACTGCCGGAGTGGGAAAAAAGTGGACAATGTGATCCCGGCCCCGACTGGCGACCGAGCAAAACTTAGGAGCAACTGTCCTTTTCCGGTGCTGGGATAACGTTACCGATGTTAGATATTATTATAAATTATCGCCCCACGGGTGTTTGTTGCGAAGTTAAGCGTGAACAGAAAATGCTGCTCCAGCAACACCCGCAGCTCACTGTAGGTAACAATTGCGCTGTTAATTAAGGACAGACAAGCACTCACGCCGAATGAAATAAGAACAATAAATAAATAAAAATAAAACGGCCACCCATGTAAACAGTTATAACACACACACACACTCAAAATATACCCTCAAAACACTCCAAAAACAATCCCAAACAATCGCTACAATCGCTCAACACCACTCTCTCACAGCAATCCCAGGTATGGTGTAAACTTTGGTGAGAGTCCACGGTGAGCCAGTTTTTCATGCAGATAGTGGGCCGCATTCAAGATGCAACAATGGATCTGTGCGAGTAATGCACCACAGACACCATCCAGATATTTGGGGACATGAAAAAAGACATCAGTCAGAACTGATTTAGACACTTTAATGGTAAACACAGCAGACCATGAGCACATGTACAACAGCACCAACAGCTATATTTACAGTATATTATGGTTTAAAAGCTAAAGTAATAGATCTTCAGTCAAGATCTAAAAGCTGATCCTTTTAATAAACTGGCAGAAGTCCTGTACCTAACCGTTGCCACCACCGCAGACACTTTGGTATGTTTGGGGATAACTCAAAAACCATTTTATGGATCATTTTCAGACTTTGCAGAGGCATTGTCATGTGCCTATATCTAAAACAAAAGAAAACATTTGCATTGCATTTTCAGTCAAAGAATAAGTACAGTAGTAGCCATTGTTATTAACATACAAACCAACTATTAGCATTCAACTATTAAGAGATGTACAGTATATTATTATGAAATGCATAATAGAACAGATACATTGCTTATACATACTTTATGTTGTGTCTCAAAGCATGTTTATAAGTATGATTTATTAATTAAAATTATGTTTAGGTTTGTAGTCAATCACCTTTGTAGCCGTTATTCATGTTCTGAGCCTATTTAAGGGCAATTTTAAGGAAAAATCGAGCATTTAAGTAAAGAAATTGTGATTTAAATTATATTGTGATAGTTATCTATTATTTGATAATGAAAAAAAATCATAAAATATTTTACCATATCGCTAACCCTAGGCTGATATCAAAATTGATTTAAAATCATTTGTTTTATGTACTGTGTGTCATTTGACCTTGCACCATTAATAAGATAAAACTCACAACTTCAATACGATTAGGAAGTGATCATTTCCTGGAATTTCCCATACACCAATCCTGTGTACTCGAGCCAGAAAATACTTGTATGCTTCCAGACTTTTGTAAGCTTTAAACTGCTCAAGCCAGTATGATGACAGTATGAACTGGATAGTTCACTCGGTATTGAGTATGGATCATGTGTCACGATCGTGCTGGGGGCGGAGCAAGGAAGCACAAGTAATCCAAAATATCGAGGTAACACAAGGTTTATTCTGGGATCATACACAGTCAGGGAGCTGCACGACAAAACTTCAATGACTGGACTAACGAAACAACAGGGCACATATATACAGTCTTATTACCACTTTACAAAAACATAACATGGATGAAAAACTGCACACTCAGAATGTACACTCAGATCCAAGATTGTAACTGCAACAACAGACGTCAGCAAAATTGGAACTGCCAGCAGAGGGCAGTCGAGAACGAAATTGGACACTGTAGCCACCATATTGTATACAAATATCTTCTGTGGCCAAATGACAGGGCTGTGCGACAATGCAATGCTGTCATTTTCTACAGCACCTGCTCTAGTTAATGTTGAGCGGTGTTTATTTTACTAATACTTAACTAACTGGAACCAAAAGACAGTATTTTCTTTATGCATATCCCTTCCTTCATTGTTAGTAGTTAAAAAAAATTCCTGAACTTGCACTTTTGCCGATTCATGGAAACTGAACATAGAGCTCTGTTCAAGTTACATTTTAAATTTTGAGCATTTTTGGCTGCGATAAAAGCAACAAAAAATCTGTGAAATCCTGACAGATTCTATATTCCCTGCTATACCAAAATTGCAGAGGACTGTGAACTGCTGAACAGCTGTAGAGAAGTGATACCTTTAGCTGCCCTAAAAAACGTAACCTACAATGCATTAGTCTCAATGTTTTATGAGGTTTTTGGGCATATACTAAAAAGGGATCTCCTGATTCACTTTTTGGATACTCCAATCCAATCCATTCAATATCTTTATCTGCCAGTTCTGAGTCCTGATCAATCCTTTAAAATATTGAATATATAATTATAATAAATATATTAATATATAATAAATATATTAATATTAAATATTAAATAAGCTGTTGGCTACATTGAATTTCCAGTTTAAAGAATCTCTACACTGCTGACATCTTAATAGTTTGTGGTTGCAAGCTCAGCTTTAGGCTTAGCGTATGACAGAACATCACAAACTGACGTAAATTAGGTGGACGTGGGAAATTGAATAGATCGGGCATTAGCTTGGGCTGTGGTGGCTGATACTGATCAATTAAAAAATGCCTGGATCAGCCCCAGTTCCTATCTTTGATATCGGCTTAAAACATGTTAAAACTGATAGTAGCAGCCTACATGTGCTTTGTGAACTTGGCCAGCCCAAAACAAATGCCTGTGACAGTGTCAATGATGGCAGGAAATAATGGTACACAGCAGTGGCTCCGGGGGGGGGGGGCACTATAGCTGACATCACTACAATTTAGTCATGGAGTTAAAGTACCTTGAGTTCTTATTCATGAATAATGGTGTGAAGGAATATGAGAATGCCAGGCATATTGACTGATAAACCTGATAAACTGTGAGCCTTCTCAAACGACTTACCTAACACTGCCCCAAAATGTATATGTACAGCGCCCTTAAAACTACAGCTACTAAACTTGGATTTCTGTCCTCATCTGTGGTCATGGATTATGGGTCTGGAGACTGAAAGAAGAAGCTGTTGCTTGGTTTATTAGGTGTATGTTCTATATCATTTTTGTTAGAATAAATATATTTTGGATTGAATTCATATATTTACATTTTTATCTTTGGAGTAATGTATAGCGCAGTTCAGATTTCAATGTACGGTTGTGCTCAATTACAGTTTTTTATACACATATAGTAAATATTGAGTAAAAAAAAATCGCAAATGAAATTTAAAAATACAAATAATTTGATTTTATTTTTTTAATTGTTCACCCCTACTCGCATTAAAGTGATTTGGGCATGTCCCACTAGCAGACCCATGACATACTAGAGGGATTGTAGTTCCCAGCTGGTTTAGACATATCTGGAGATCCTCCATAAAAGGCTAGAGTCTGTGGCCTTGGAAAATGAGGTCATTTCTAACCATGCTATGTGTGTTGCCACTTTAATTATTACCAGGGGATGGTTTTTGAGGAAGGATGGATGGGTGGATGGATAGTGTAAAAAACAAGGCTCCTGTACAATGAACAACACTAAAGGCTGGATCACACTTTAAAAATTCAGATATTTTGACAGATGAAATACTTTGGAGCTAAGGGATGTTTTCTCAGCTGATTGAGAAAAGTATGTATACGGAGATAATAATAGCAGCAAGTATTAGTAATAGTGTTGAGGAATCTTTCATTTGAGCAAACAAGTGTGGAAAGTGTGGAAACAATGGTGTGAAATGGCCTTAATTTCAGAAGAGTCCAATTTAGAGCTCGATTTTGATGTGCAATAGAGATGATTTTTAAGTAATTGTGCTAGTTTATTTAATATCTAATATGATTTTTAAATTTGAAGGACTTTTAATGAAGTACCAAATTAAACACTGCTAAAAGAAATTTATAAGAACTGGCTGTTGTGAACAAAAAGTGAGAACTGCTAATTTTTCTGGGCAATATAAGTATTTTAATTATTGACAAAATACAAATTAAAGGTCTTTTAAATGGCTTGGATTAAAGCTGGTTTTAAAATCTTCATCTAAAAACAGCATTGTTTTGTAATACACTTAAGATACAAAAGACAAATAGAAAATGGCCAGCTAATATTCAAAGATAAATATTTTATTACAACTTGGGTGTTTCTCTCAAAATACAAAGCATTTTGATACTATAGTTAAAATGTCTACTTTCAAATTAGCAGCTTACTATTATTGTCCACTGACAAGAAATATATGGTAAGTACAGTTGTGCTTAAGTGTGAATTTTGTGTTATATTTTTTAGCTAGACAGTCTTTTTAAACTTTGTCCCTAATATAAATGTTAATAAATTTAAAATATTTTGATGTCACTGAAATCGGTCAAAATGCTTTAGTATGTTCTCATATTGTATTTAGTGATGGTAAATAGAGGTCGTTTTTACAGGCTACCAATGAGTATCAGGTTTGTTATTAAGTTAATATTTTATGCTAGGTTTGAATGCACATCATGGTGAAATGAAAATTAAGCGATATAAAATGAATAAATAGTATTTCTTATGTAAATTTCAATCTGGTGTTCCAGTGTAAATATCCTCATATTAATTTATTCCTGTTATTTTTGTATTGATATACTTGTTTTGACTGGCTGATTCCCTCTCCCCACTAGTAAACCACATCCAGTTTGTCCTGCAGATCTGGAACCTTTATTTGAAGACAAGGTAACGTTGTCATCAGTTTTTTATTATTATTTATTCTATGCTTATTAAAAGCTGATAGGGGTGTATTCTGTCATGCACATAACTTAAAAAAGTCCATTCTACCATGGACTACAGTGTGAGGTAGGTACACTCTTGGGGCACATGGGGTGGAGAAACACTAAAATATGGGTGTGTCGCCTGTAAATTACCTTTATGCACATTCTGTCACTGACTTAAATGCTTTTAATTGCATTTTTCTCTAGGTGTTCTGGAGGGCTGTGTTAAGTCATGCACCTCTATATGGCCAAATGCTGTATTACAATTTTCAGAAAGCTAAGCATGTAACAAAATGATTTGTGAAATACTAATCTTTCTCTTACTCCATTTTGACCTATTATGACACGATTTGTCCTGTATTTTCATACACATTGTTTCATACATATACTATGTCAGGAATCCCCAACACAAATACCTGACCAGGACAATTTCCTAATTGGTAACCACTCTGCTTGTGGGATATTCATGCTACTGACTAGGAATTGGAATAATACACCATGGCATATGCTGCAGAATATAAGCAAAATATGCAGTTGATTATTATTTAATCAGCTAATAATGATACTAAAATTTACACTATAACAATTGGTTAGGCATATATATAATGGCTGGGGAATCCTTAAATCAGAGCTGCAAATAATTTTAATACACAATATATCGCCAAAAGTATTGGGACACCCCTCCAAACCATTGAATTCAGGTGTTCCAATCACTTCCATGGCCACAGGTATATAAAATGAAGCACTTAGGCATGTAGACTGCTTCTGCAAACATTTGTGAAGGGATGGGTCGCTCTCAGAAGCTCAGTGAATTCAAGTACGGTACCATGATAGGATGCCGCATGTGCATCCTATTCATACGTGAAATTTACTCGCTACAAATTATTCCATGGTCTGTTAGTGTTAGTGGTATTATAACAAAGTGATAGCAATTGGGAGCTACAGCAACTCAGCCACAATGTGGTAGGCCTCATAAAATCACAGAGCAGGGACAGCACATGCTGGGGCGCACAGTGTGCAGAAGTTGGCAACTTTCTGCCGAGTCAATAGCTACAGACCTCCAAACTTCATGTGACCTTCAGATTAGCTCAAGAACAGTGTATAGAGAGCTTCATGGAATGGGTTTCCATGGCCGACCAGCTGCATCCAAACCTTCCATCACCAAGTGCAATGCAAAGCATCGGATGCAGTGGTGTAAAGCACACCGCTACTGGACTCTAGAGCAGTGTTCTGTCCTCCAGAGGGAGGAATCACACTTCTCTGTCTGGCAATCCGATGGACAAATCTGGGTTTGCTGGTTGCCAGAACGGTACTTGCCTGAGTGCATTGTGCTAAGTGTAAAGTTTGGTGGAGAGGGGATTATGGTGTGGGGTTGTTTTTCAGGGGTTGGGCTTGGCCATTTCCAACATGACTGCATACCAGTGACTGGCCTGCACAGAGCTCTAACCTCAACCCGAAAGAACACCTTTGGGATGAATTAGAGTGGAGACTATGAGCCAGGTCTTCTCGTCCAACATCAGTGCCTGACCTCGCAAATGCTCTCCTGGAAGAATGGTCAATTATTCCCATAAACACTCCTAAACCTTGTGGAAGGCCTTCTGAGAAGAGTTGAAGCTGTTATAGCTGCAAAGGGTGGGCTCCATATTAAACTCTATATTAAAGCCTATCTATTAAGAATGGGATGTCATTAAAAATCATGTTTGTGTAAAGGCAGTCTTCCCAATACTTTTGGCAATATAGTGTACCTAATATGGTAATGTCAGTTGCTCAGTACAAAATTCAAGCACTTTATTTTATATTTCCAATTAGTTTCACAATGTAAATTAATGACTCCAAGGCTTCTTACCCAGCCGCGCTTGGGTGTGACTGCACTGATGAGGGGAGAATCCACATAACTCAGAAGCATGTAACTTTTTAAGCGCTTTTTTGACTTGCATGCTTGGTGAGAGAATAGACCCTTTAGTCAATGAATTTGAGGTTCTTTTGTTTCAGATATTTCGAGATGTATGCTGTAACCGAGAAATTATGACACTGAAGGTCTACTGCCGGAGTGAGAAAAATGGCTGCAAGGAGCAAATGACTCTACAACAGGTCATGGTGAGTGTTATCTGTTTGACAGGCAAAGGGTGCTTTTCCACCGCACGAAGTTCCGTACTTTTGGTACAGTACTTTCTGTACTTTTGTTTTTCCATTGATTTCCGGTCGAGTACCAGTACCAAAAATTCAAGTACTGAAAGTGCCAAACCAGTTGGGGTACTTCTTTGGTACTTTGGGGAATAACTTGAAATGCTTTCACTGTCGATTGGTTATGCAAATAGCCCGATTCTGAAACAGAATGCGATTGCTGTCTTGACAAAACATTACGAACTTAGAAAACAGCAATAAACGAAGTAAAAAAAAAAATCGATCTGGTCGGAAGAACAAATACAACAAAATCTAGACGACATAACAAGAAATTTTAAAAGTATTTTATTTAATATATTACTGCAGCACGGTCACCAGAGTCTCCAGATTTAGTGATGTGATTTTGTTGTAATAAATATTGGGGTATTTATAAGTTAGTTAACATAAAATTAAAAAATTAGTTAACATAAATTTCTCACAAACCTGTTTACGAGTGATTTAAATAGCAAGGTTGAGAATAATTATTATCGTCTGAGAGAACACATGCAGCAGCCAAGTAAAAGCAATGGTAAACTTTAACTTTAAACTGGTTTAAAAAAATATATTAGATATCAATATAATATATGCAAGGAATAATCATAAAATTGCAAAGTTTTTTCCCTATGCCAAAGTAAAAATGTTTTAGCAAAACATCAACCCCCTGTGCCGTCCATAATGTCCGTACAAAACCGAAGGTAAGAAAAAAATCTGATCTTAATGTAACTCACTAGACATGTAAGAACTGCATGTGCATAACATAGTATGTTAAATTTAATATCCAATATCGTCCAGCTGTATACTACAGCCATTTTTCGAATTCAGTACAAAATTCCCCGCCTCACGTTGTCCTTTTATTCAGCACTGGTACCAGTTGTTACGGCAGTGGAATACCAACACAAAACTTTTGGTACTTTATTGAGGTATCGAAAGTACCAAAGGTACAGTACTTGCTGCGGTGGAAAAAGCCCCATAGATACATGTACAGCTTTGTGTAATGCCGGTTATGGTGATTATACTGTTTATGTGTCTTAAATACAGGGTATGTTGAAATGATGCAACAGATCACAGTAAAAGTATTCATTAGGGGTGTGCAAAAAAATTGATTCACAAAAGAATCGTGATTCTATCTCTACCGATTTGAAATCGATTCATACAGGACACAAAATCGATACGTTTCCCATTTTGTAACGCTGCGAGTTTAAAGCCCTTTTCAGACCGAACGCGGCATGCTGTGCTCCGAAATCCATTGTTTTCTATGGCGTGTGCAGCGCAAGAAGCGTTTGGGCTACGCTGAGCCAAGCGCAAGCCCAGTGAAAGCACAGCACAGGAGCAGCACCGCACTGCCCGGGACGCTTGTGTGGGGACCGCGGGCAAAGTCAACAAAGTTCAACTTTGAACGTGGCGCGCTGTGACAATGTTGCGCGACCAGTAGAAACCGAGCACAGAAGTCAAAATGTAGGATTAAGTTATATTGTCATTTCCTTATTAATATAAGATAAACTTATGCTGTCCATATTATATAATATTACTGTTGAAACAGGCATACCAGCGGAATGACAGGAGAGCGAATTGAGAATCATTTTCAATTGAGAATCGTTTTGAATAGAGAATCGGCTTTGAATCAAATTATGAGCCCAAGAATCGAAATGGAATTGAATCGTGAGGTTTTCTGAATCATGCACCCCTAGTATTCGTATCAGTGCTTAACTGAAACTAGATACTCGATAACTATAAACAACTTGAAGGAACCTCTGGAACTGTCAAGTTATGTTTAAGTTATGTCAAGTAGTTTTCAACAGCTCAGCTCTTGCCCAAACTTGAAAACTGCCTGCCCAAGACTGAAGGACGCAAGTTTAGGTTAAGAAGTTAGGTTAAGTTAGTGGGGGTTAGGTTGATAACCTTTAAAGATAAACAATAAATATTTACAGTACTGTGCAAAAGTCTTAGGCAGTCAAGGGAAATGATTTTTGAATGATCTTCATGCTGGTATAACTGTGGTATTTTGTCTGTCAAAGTGTGTCAGTTTAACCATTTCAAAACTTCTACTAAAATCATGCCAGTATTTGCAGCAACCATCGAGTACGCCCTTGGATTTTTTTGACTGAACCACTAGCACATCTTGTAAAGCTAATTAATAAATCGGACTTCTTTAAAATAGTTTCATTAATTTTTAAGTAAGCTAGATGTGAAATGTCATGAATACATAGAATGACTGAGGTGTCCCTGAGGAGAGGTTTGGGAACCAAAGTGGTGTTCATCTAGTCATTCAACAAGGCATCAGTAAGAAGATTGGAGTACAGAAGAAATTGCTGGTAGTTTGTATTGTGTTATTCTTAATTTGCGTATGTTATAATGTTAAATTCTGGTTTTGTTCTGAGCGAATATACAGTTACTACCCAGAAAAATAGCTTTAAACATTTCCTTTGACTGCCTAAGACTTTTGCACAGTACTGCATAACGACAGAAAAATAATATCTGTAACATTGCTTCATTATCATAGTTTGACATGACAGGAACCAAAGACGATATACACTGTAGAAGCTCCTGTTGTTTATAGGATTCAGTTATCAGCTTCATGTATGTGACTCTCTTCATAATAATCATTAATATAGCTTTTACACATATTATGCATATTATTAGACTGTAGAATGCTACTTTCTGTTGTCAAAGATTTTGGACTGGAAGGCAAATAGGCATGTCAGAAACTAGAAGTGGGAGGAAATCGATTTAGTTACAAAAAGTGATTCTTCAATGTGGAGAGATTTAGGTCACTGTGAGGGTTATAAATCGATTTATAAAGTTATAAATTCAGGTAAAATGAAGGTTGCAACTCTGTTGGTCACATTTATTTGTTTGTTAGGTTTTATGGTCGTTGCTCAATTTTTTCATAGGATTTTTTCATTTATGCTTTGTCTGGCTGTTAGTTTGCTTTGGCAGACTTTACCTGGGGCATTTTCCCCTGACACCATAGCTCCTAGGATCACAGAGGCTGCCAGTACAATAAGGTGGTGATTCATGGAGGGGACTTTTCATTTTGTTTTGACCTCATAAACCTATGCTTTCTTTAATTGTTGTTGTTTCACATATCCAAAATTTGAATTGGCACATACACTATGGTACATATGTGATTCTCTGGTTGGCATATGTGTGATTTCATCACTGGAAGTTTTGCATCACAGTGGGGTCTGTATAACAAAGCAGGACTTCTTGCTTTACTTCCGGCACTACCTTGAATGACTGTCTTTGTTTTTTCTTTGTTTTTTTTTACTATCATAAGTCTCTGCTTTTCTTTGTATATTTTAAAGTAAGTTTGTGACTATCATGGTGTGGAACAGGAATGGTTTCTTGCTTTTTATAGCTGTCAGTATGCTTATTTCAATCATGGACAGCAGAACATGTGAGGAGGGACTACCTAGAAGTGACAGGACCTGCTGGACCTGCGTCCCCTATTCCTGCCGTAGCTGGCAGCACTGGTTAGGGGAAGTAAGCCGAAGGTCAAACCTTACCTGCCTTCTATCATCGTTGGCGATGTAAGGTCACTGACAAACAAGACTGATGAGCTCTCAGCACTAACCCGGAGCCACAGGAAGTATAAACACTGCAACCTCATGTGCTTCACAGAAACCTGGCTGAGATATGACACTCTGGATTCAACAGTCGCAATAGATGACTTTAACATCTTTTATACCGAAAGGAATAAATCAAAAGCAGTAAGAAGAAGGGAGGTGGCCTTGCCATTTTTGTAAACCAGAAATGGTGCAACCCTGGACACATTACAATAAAAGCACAGGGTTGAGACCCAAATGTGGAGCTTCTTGCTGTGGGACTGTGACCATGTTACATGCGGTGGGAGTTGCACACCATTCTTTAGGCCATATATTCATCCCCATCAGCAGACACTGAAGTAGCTACGAAGAAAACAATTTCTGTGGTTAGCAAACTAAATATTGACCACCCCATTGCTTTTACTGTCATTTCTGGTAATTTCAACCATGTTTCATTGTCCTCCATGCTGACCAACCTAAATATTGACCACCCCATTGCTTTTACTGTCATTTCTGGTAATTTCAACCATGTTTCATTGTCCTCCATGCTGAC
>JAODKL010000027.1:6249673-6260517 GCA_026780765.1 Petrocephalus schoutedeni | reverse complement strand
AGACCAATAATGGTATCAGGGATTTATACCCATTATCAAGAAAAAAAAATTCCAAACATTGAAAACATACTTTTCAATCAGCAGCAGGAAGTGCAACCATTCTATTTTAGCATTTTCAACATTAAAATAATTACCTCAAGGCTAGAATTCCATTAGTGCATTGAGCCAAAAATCCTTTCTTTCAGCAGCAATAAATAACAGTAAGAGAAAAACAAAGAAAATTAAACTTAGATTGTGCATACTGTTTGTACATAGGTGTTTCATTTTAAGCAAGGCACTTCCTGCTAACATCACTCTAGCTCTATTGCGCCAGCCTCTAGTGTGGTCACCTGTGACACGGAATTCCTTCTCTGCAAAAGCTTGAGAAGCTGGCATAGCCAATAAGTCAAAGGCAAAAGGTTTTAACCTGTGATTTGCAGGAGAGACTTGTAAACAATGAGCCCGAGATGGTTAAAGATTAGTGTTCATTTTTAATGCTGGGGAAAATGGCATTAGTGTATGTGCCGCAGTAGCCTGAACATCAGTAAATAACCAATAAATACATACAATAAATAAAGTTCTGTAAACACTGTATGCCACTCTTGCCTCTTCTTCGTGCTGTATTCCTCAGGCTACCTCTGCTGTCCTGTAAAATCCTTGATAATGAAGAGGTCCTGCACCCAGCCGGCAGCGAACTGTTCGTGCGCTTAGAGAGATTTGTAGTTTTTTTTACTTCAAAAGTGTACGCAATAATGCCAAAAACTTAGTAGGTGACAATGTCCCCATAAGAAAGGCGAGGTAGCGCGTTGGGTCCTTTGTCACTTTCTTACAGTATGGTGTCCTCTCACTGCTCTTCGCTATATCCATCTTCGCAGTCCTTCTAGTGTGCAGATCCGGGGTGCGTTTCCCAAAAGTATAGATGCTAACTACGATACCGTCTTACATGGTTAGGACCGTTTAGCCGAATGGAACTGAACTATGTTATTTGCGGTCCTCTAAATATGGTGCCACTATCCCGTGATTCAATGCGATAGTGACGTAACTCCGCGGGCCTGATAGATCAATTCTGATTGGACACCGCCCACCTTTTCCTAAATTGTTATTACCTTACGCAAAATACATTAGTTCTGATTCAATCTCGTCTCTGGAACATTATCGTCTCATTATTATTTGTTGATGAAAGTGTCAATACACTTTGTCATAGTCTTAGGCCTCGCAAAATCATTTTTATTTAGTTATTGTCTCATTTTAGTCTGAAAATAAAGGTAGTTGACGATAACTATGACGAAAATTGTTCATCAACAAAATTAACACTGCCTTATAGACATTTAAGAAAAAGGAATATTAGGCTGTTCAAAAAAGAGCAGTTGTCTGCATTCTTCTTTACACACTCAAACATTCACTGTGTAAACTGAAAAAAAAAACTTTCAAGATTTAGCTTCCCTTTGAACCACAAAACTAATATTTAGTTGTATAACAATGGTTCCAGAGAACTGCTGCACATATGTGTTGCATGGAGTCGACCAGCTTCTGGCACCTGTGAACAGGTATTCCAGCCCAGGATGATTGGACTACATTCCACAGTTCTTCAGCATTTCTTGGTTTTTCTCAGAAACAGCTTGTTTGATGTCACCCCACAAGTTTCTATTGGGTTAAGGTCTGGGGATTGGGCTGGCCAATCCAAAATGGCAATCTTGTTGGTCTGGAACCAAGATGATGCTCTTTTATTGGTGTGTTTGTGGGTTGTTGTCTTGCTGAAACACCCATTTCAAGGGCATGACCTCTTCAAGTATTTTAATGTACTCAAATTGATCCATGATCCCTGGTATGCGACACCATAGTATGAGAAACATCCCCATATCATGATGCTTGCTCCACCATGCTTCACTGGATTCTGAGTGTACTGTGGCTTGAATTCAGTGTTTGGGGGACATCTGACAAACTGTCTGCAACCCCTAGATCTTATTTTCATAGAGAAAATGCCATTTCTCTACCAAAAACGGTGATGGATCACATTAGTGATGTCGGACTGCTATTATTTTGAACACAACTGTATTTAGTTGTAGAATTTGTAAGTTAGAACTATTGCGAACACTGCATACTTTCAGCAGATGTGCAGGATTCAGTCTCTCTCAACGAAGTTTTGACTAAGCAGACTTGTTCAGACTAGCATATAGCTAGCTACTCACCCCAAGGTTAACCCCACAGTGTGAGATGCAAAGCTTGGTGGGGATTGGTGCCTTTGGCTTTGGAACTGTGCTATCAGTGTTGTCACTCTAGCTAAACAGTTGGAGTGCTGATGTTCAGCGACTCTCCATGCCTCTTCCTGATACTTATGCTGCTATAGTCAGACCTGCCGGAACTTACATGTTACACTCACCTAACCTAACTGCTTGCACTGCCTCTATTATCCTCTACCTTTGGTTAATGAAACCCCCCCCTATAGGCATGTGCTGCCTGGAGAGCCAAAAAATCAAGATATCCTGTCTAACCTGCTGCCTGTGATGGCCCTACTACCTGTGATGTCCTTCCTATCTGCCCACCCTCCTGCCTATGCCATTCCTCCTGCATGTCCTGCTGCCCTACCATAATCCATCCTGCCATCAGAAGCAGCATCATCACCTGCCTGCCCTCTGCATTTATTCCCAAATTTTTTAACAAATTTGTTCAAATTTTCTGTTATTTTGACTTCCACTGCTGGTCCCTGGAGGATGGGCTCCTCCTTGAGTCTCGTTATTCCCAAAGTTACTCCTTACTAGGAAGTTCTTCCATGCCACTGTTGCCTCACTGGGGGTTTGGTCAGGGGTAATGTATAGTGCTTTGAGATAATACAATGTTGTGAAAATGTGCTATACAAATAAAAACTAAACTGAAACTTGGATGTTCTGATTTATGTCAAAATGTCTGCTTGGAAGCTCAATACCATCTGATCACGAATTTTGAAAGTATTTTACTGAAGCAAAAAACTTTTTAAAAATAATGCCCTCTGAATGCTCAATATCATGTGATACAAGTAATACCCTTACTAGCAAACATATATTTATGAAAATAATAACAAACAATAGAAATTTCTCATACCATTATTCTGCAAAACTGGTTTACAAATCAGTTTTGCAGAATAATTAAATAACTAAATAAATATAATTGTATATATGTATAAATAATCATGTTTTCATTTCATTATAATTATAGCCTCATACATTTGGGGCGAACTGAGGTCTTCAATGTATTGTCATGGTGGTCAAAGGCAAGTGTGGCTCCATGTTCACTGTTTCAAGAAAGATGCCACCTAAAAAAATCACAGGTGGCACAGAGTACAAAGATTTCATTTTTAGGCCTACTTAGATATGTAGCTTGCATGGATGGAAAAGCAGGCCTATAATTCTAACACTAGATAGATTGAATGGATAGGAGCAGTTTGAAAAATTTCCCCATAAAAGACTAAAGATCACACAGGCTGTGACTGGCTACAGGTTGACCTGGGAAAGCAGCTAAAGGTTCCACAGCATATTGTCACAACATCACTCAGCCAGACATGATCATTACCTCAGAGCAGTGCTGCTCAATTCCGTTCCTGGCGCCCCCCCTGCCAGAATGTTTTTGTTCCAACCCTGACTTAATCAGGCTTATATGGTGCTTAATAGGCTAAAGCTGGTTACAGACCGGACGCGGCGTGGTCAAAGATGATCTTTGTTGAACTTTGACCGCTGCGCGCCGTGACGCATTGTCGCGCGATCAATAGAAACAGGGCACTGAACCGGGCACGGAAATCTAAATGGAGAAAAAAACTTATATTTTCCGTGTCTGAATGCCCAGAGATACATGGCACAAGCATACCATCTTTTTGCATGCGAAATACACATCGTTGCTACTGACCGTGAGCCGAAATGACAGGAGGGAGTTTTGAAAACCATGCCCACTCTTTGCGCAGAAGCCCCTCGGCGAGCACAGCGCATTGAGCAGACACCGCTGTTTTTTGAATGGGGCACAGCGCATACTGCATCCGGTCTGTAACCAGCTTTAGCCTATTAAGGACCATATGAGCCTGATTAAGGTAGGGTTGGAACAAAAACATTCTGGCAGGGGGGGTGCTAGGAACGGAATTGAGAAGCACTCCCTCAGAGGTTTCAAAACAACTGATCATCCTGGAACAGACAGTACCCTGGGAAGAGCGCATCGAGGAAGCCAATGAGAGGATATGCACCAAGTACCAGGAGCTGGTGAAGGAATGCAGGGATCATGGCTGGAGGACACTTTGTTACCTAACTAATGTCAAAATACTTTAACATTAATGTCACCTTACCGTCAAAATACCATCAAGAGTCATACCCTTGGTCTTTGTGGGCCCTGGGCCAGGAAAGTGAAATCTTTAAGTAATGGTAGTATCCATCTTTAAATGACAATATTATTTTCAGTACATCCAGCCACTGCACATGCAATTCAAGATTTCCCCTTCATGTACATGGCAGTTTGCATCGTCATTGAGACTTCCCTTTGACATGCATACCATATAACGCCACACCCTATCTGAGTATTCAAAAATGAGTTGCTGTCACTTGGCATTCATTTCACCTAAGACACAGTACATCAGAAAATATTAGTGTAGCATATTAATATCACTTTATAGTTTCACATTTTTAGACAGAGTTGCTCCTATTAATACTAATGTCAGCATAATAAAACGATGCTCTCTTTCCGTTGCTTTTACCTAAGCAGTGATAAATCAAAAGTATCAGTTCTGGTATTACCGGATCTCAGTGCTGCTTTCGACACAGTTGACCATAAGATACTGCTAGACAGACTAGAAAAGTGGGTGGCACCGTGTTAATTTGGTTTGAATCATATTTATAAGATCAGGATTATGAATTATGAATCTGAGTGAACTGAAATCTCATGAGGAGATCCTCGGGGGTTGTTTTGGCTTATTATTTTGCAAAAAAAGAACTTAAAAATATATAATCTTTAAATTTTTTACAGAAATTTTAAATGCACCTCAGTGTATTCATTGATCTGCAGAGACAAAAACAGAGCTGTGTCACACAGCTGCCTGTAGAAGCAAGGAAAAGAGAATACAAATTCAAGGGTACTAGGAAGCACAAAGGGTACAGAAAAGTCCAAAAAGGCCTGCAGATATACGGCAAAGAATTCCTAGTGTACAATGTGCACTCACTGCTTCACCTTACAGCTGATGACACCACATAGGGATCTTTAGACAAATGTAGTATTTTTCCTTTTGAGAGCTATCCTGCACCAGCTGAAAAGGATGGTTAGATCAGGAAACCATGCCCTAATTCGAACAGCAAAACAGTTGCAGGCACGTTCACAGATTTGAATACCCATAACTAAAGAGGGACCAATACTAATGAAACATCCTAATGTATACGTTGTTAGTATAACAAGTTTTAGAAAGGTCCAAATCACCAAAGCTCTTATGTAGAGTCTTCTTGCAGTTGAAATCATACCTTTCCAAGCCATGAGAGTCAAGGACCTATGGAGCCTTTATGTATGGTCCATCAAAGACAGAGGTTCTGGACAGAACAAACTTACAAGAGAGGGCAATAATCTTTGAGGATGGGCGTGGCTGCAGAGTTGTCCTCTATTTTGTCTTCTATTTTTTCTGTCATCAATTTTTTTTGTCACATTTCTTAAATGATTCTTTTGGTAATACAGGTTTCTACGCAATTCTTTTTTTGTATGAAAACTTAGTTGCTGTGGCTCCTACCTCATGGGTAGAGGAGATGAATGGGATAAGGATACACACACACATAAAAGTCCATTGTTTAAAAGTAAGACGTGGTTCACGTTTTTGTGAATTGTCTTAGGTTCAGATTTGCTATTGGCCTCATAAAAATTCCACTGGCATAGTAAAGGTCTCCCAAAGGGCAGATAAGCAGCCCTGGAGTGACTGTCATGTACACAGAAAGATTATGAAAATTATAAACTCCCCACAGTTATTCTGACCATAGACAACTACAAGACAGCCAAAGAACGTGCACAAAGAGCCTCAGAAACCTCAAACGTGGACAGTAGGGAAGAAGGGGATAAAAAGAATGAAAGGATTGTCCCATCCAGATACTGGACAAATAGTGAAAGTAAACACTCGGCTGCTATTTGTTACTTCACTGTTAATGTAAAGAAATCATATCAGATTGGCCAGATAGGTGAATTTACTTGGTGGGCTGAGCTAATCTCTCATGCCTGGAATATGGTTTGTGTAGGGTCTGCTACTGCCCGTTTAATTTTAATAATGTTTTCCCAAATGACTCCAAGCACCCAGGGAACAGCTTCATTGCAGTGTTACCACTTTAGGCAGTTTTAGTGTGGGTAACCATGTGTAATGGCATACTTCAGATAAAATCACAGCTGAGTAGACAATGTAGTATACATTGATGTTTAAAAGAAATATATTTAAAAAAGTACAAGCATGACCATGTGGTGCCCTGTGTTAGGCTTCAGTAATTCAGTCTAAGTGGAATTTAAACTTATTCTTAATACTTATGCAGATTTCTTCTTCTAATCCCCTTACTCACGTGCAACTAACATGGTAGGTAAATCATGCTTAAGCTTTAATATTTTTACACAGAACATGCCAATACTTACCTTCTATTAAAAGTAAAATCTATGTTCCACAAAATATTACCATCTACAAACTACCATACTATGATTAAAAATAAAGACTGCATGTGTAAAAAAATTTTATTACCCATGGCAATGCTTAAATAAAAACCTTTATTTTTAAAATAAATGCATTTTTACAGTCAAAACAGCAGGTCATGCACTGCTGTTTCAGACATCTAAGGCTACGATAAAAAGGAGACTCAAAAGCAAAGCTTGACAACTTGTCTCCAGACCTTAGTGATGACAGCCTTCATTTTGTATATAGGTTTAGTATGAATACATACAAACTCGAGTAAGAATTCTTCATAATGTAAGTGTACTTCAAAACTGGACTGCTTAGACATGCATACAGTACAATTAAATTGAGGAAAAATGAGTAGAAAGTAGTAAATTAAGCTCTTTTCAGCAGTCTTAAGAGCTTGAAATCAGTGTTAAAATTAGGTTTGCTCCCCTTACCTGGAGTCTGAAACAATATTTTTAATATGTTTAACATTCTTAAAAAGTATATAATGGTAACAATGACAGATGGCTTTATGGCTATTTTCCTGGTGAAAACACATTTTCAGAAACAGAAAAAGGGCAGCAATGGCAACTGTACAATTTTATAAAATGTGTTTTAAACATTACTTACAAAACACTTCATTTGCATTCCTTCATACCAAGGAGAAATGGACTTTGCATATTAGTTTTTGTGACCTATCACTAGTGCATAAAAATAACATGGAACTGAATAATATTATATAGTGTATGAATATGAAAAAGCAAGGCAGCCAAATAAGTGGACCAACAACGACCAGTCCTTATTCACAACGCTATTCATGGTATAGCACTGAGGACACTGCACACTTCAGATACACCACAAAACTGATAAGACAAACATGACCATTTTCTACAAACACATTCTTTGGCCTTACTACTATATTGCCTGTGTCCATAAGTCCACAAGGCTATTCAAATAAAAAAAATTGCATATTAATAATTTTAGCATTAAAACTGTCATTAAAACCAAGAATGTCCAAAAACAAATATTTTTTCCTTCAAAAACAGACTTCAAACAGCTTACAGAAAATATATAGAAGTGCTACAAACTTCATACAGATGAGAGAAAAAAAACACTGTAAATCCTGAAACTGGACACCTGGTTTCCTCCACTTATCTCCTACCGTTGTTTTTGATTGTGGTTGTACAACACAACACAAAAAACTATTTCTCACAAATATTAATGGAGCAAAGGGGAAGACTGACATAATTGTGTCAAATTCTATTACTAAAATTCCATCTACTTAAAAAATTAGCATAGATCAGCAATGAGGAACGGCTCAAGTAAAGAAATTAAATGTTTTCTTATTAGTCATTATGTATTTCTCATTGGACATAACCACAGGGAAGCAACAAATTATTTTCATGATATGAAAGCTGACCTGTGGGTGTCGGGGGTGGGGGAGTATTCTGGAGGCTGCTCTGTGACACAAGCAAAGGCGCATGTGTGATTGCTACTTCATAAGGCATGTGGGGGTAATTACTGAGCAGGATCCCAGCATTAATACAAATTAAAGTTTGCATCAATGCAAGAAACTTCAGGTTTAAATAGCATAGCCATGAAAAGAAAAAAAGAAAAAAAAACACATCCAAAACCCTAAGACCAACCAGAATCTTAAATGACCTGTCTGGACAATTTCAAACCCAGCCGCTAGTCAGCTTGTAGAACATCTCTTCATCCAAACTCTCATTCTGGTCTTTAGCACGTGTGGAAAGGAAAATGTAACCTCCAATAAACTCATGGACTACTTTGCAGTCCACTTCTGCACAGATGAAAGCAAGGCTCGGCTCATCAGCAAACTCCACTGTGACCTGCAGATCAAGCATCATCATTGTTTGTAAATATCAGCATACAAATAGCAACATTTCATCCTATATACCAAGACACCAATATGAAACTGACATACTGATCCACATACCATTTTGATTTCCCAGTTAACATTCCATTGCTTCATGTTACTGAACCTCCATGTTTTAATGGCATCACCAGTGCTCGCATCCATACGGATCAGCCTATTATAGGTAATTCCAATGAGCTCCTCCCTTTTCCCTCCATGAAATCTGTAGGTAGCAGGCAGAAGAGGTCTGTTATTCACATCAAAATCGATCATTGAAATGTTTACACATCCAGGTAGCGAATCAGTCACCTGAAATTACATAATTATGGAATCACTGGCACCATGTTTGGATTCTGTTACCATGCAAACAACAAAAAGGTGACATATAAATGATCTGCAAGACTCACTTGGCCAGGAAATGTGTAATTCCAAACTCTGGCAGTGACTGCCAAGCTTGGATAAAACGCATCTTGGCTTCAATCAGGCTCATCTGGGCTACATTCTGGTGAGCTTCCAAGATCCGTGCAGAAATCTATTTGGTTAGAAAGGTGATGGAAGGTTAATTGTAAATAGGAATGATTTGATTTTCAGATATCCCCAAGCCGATACATTAAATGGATGGATACCCTAAAACTTCTATGAGGGTCACATGTACAGGTAACATCAAAGCCTTGGGTCAGTTAAT
The DNA here is from genome assembly GCA_026780765.1 of Petrocephalus schoutedeni. Taxonomy (NCBI): domain Eukaryota; kingdom Metazoa; phylum Chordata; class Actinopteri; order Osteoglossiformes; family Mormyridae; genus Petrocephalus; species Petrocephalus schoutedeni. The sequence continues at coordinate 6,251,358 of JAODKL010000027.1, read as the reverse complement.
TTTCCCATTCTGTTGAGCTGTTTTCTGGGTTAAGTGCCCTTATCAATGCACCAGCAGTGTGATGAGTTCTCTGCCAGCCAGAGATTTCGATGTGTTCTTTCAGCAAGTTCAGTATCAGCATATTTTCTTAATAGCAGGGGCATCAGAAATAAGGGCCATATATGCAGACCCCCCACCTTCCCAAAAAAAAGAATATTTAACAATGTGTTCCTTATCTTTTATTATCAATCCGCACATTACTGAGGCCATGTGGAGCAAGGGGATGAAACGTATACTTAACGAAGAGTACAGTCCAGCAGAGTACAATCAGAGAAACTCATCAGATTATTTTTTTTTGTATTTTTTTTTTAAAATATAGCACACCCCACGACCGCCTGGGCAAACTCAGGGTGCGCCCCCACTGTCAAACTCCTTCTGACACCACTGGCAATCCTAACCACTCATGCTGTGAAGTGAACAGTTTTATCGCGAAGATCAGACTGCCCATATGTATAGGTAACCAGGCCACATTTTTATACATAAGCCTAAATACAATGGAATGTTAATTGCTTATCTCAACAAGGGAACTAGGCCTGTGTTGAAAACAGTTTTTATACTTTTTAATCTTTCAATCTTTTAATCTTTAGAGAAAATACGTTAAATAACCTGCATTTTACACTCAATGGGCCTCAATTGTTGAACGAGCTGCCAATGCATGTTAGGCAGGCTCCTTCACTTGCTGTTTTTAAATCACGTCTGAAAACTCACTTTTACTCGCTGGCCTTCGACACAGTGTGAGGTTGATATGCGTGATTTTGTGAGTTTCATGTATACTGTTCTCTTATTTTTTTTATTTTTGCATGTTTTAATTTCAATTTCTTGACTTGTGTGTGTTCTTGCTATACAGCACTTTGGTCGGCCTTGTTGTCGTTGTTAAAGTGCTTTATAAATAAAATGGTATGGTATGGCAATAATTATGGGGTGCAGTGTATCTACAAGCTAGTGTAGGTAAGAATTTTATTTTATTGAATCTTGTGATTCTCATAATGTAATATTAAAAAACTTATTGGGACAAAAATTTTGGGCACCCCAAGGTTACAAATTAGGTTGAAATATGATTTATATACAGATATACAGTAGGGTCAATTCAATTCAATAGATTTTTATACAGGGTCCAAAAATTTACAACCATACTCAAAATCTGGTGATTTTTTTCAGGTTTAGTCATGGGCAGAGACATACCAGAATCTCACAGTGGATCGCTGAAAAGAAGCCCTATTTAAGTGTCAAGTTTTTATGTAAGGAGATGAACAGAAGTTATTGATACCATGTGAGCGGAGTGGCCGGAATTTGGTCAGAGCGCAGAGCATTTATTTTTTTTATTACGGCTGGAGCGGTCGCTCTCTCGCTCCAATTTCGCTCCGATACTGCTCATACCATGAGTCTGAGGCGTTTCTAAATCTACCCAGAATTCACCTATACAGTTAGACTGGTACACAAAGGGTGCTTTTCCACAGCAGCAAGTACCGAACTTCTGATGCTGTTGGTACCTCAATAAAGTACCAAAGGTTAAGTACTTCTTTTGTGCTGTTTTCCACTGGCGTAAAAACTGGTACACATACGAGGCGGTGTCACGGTCTGTCCATGTCTTCCTGTTGTGCCACGCCCCTTGTTCCCCACGTGAGTATGTTCCCGATTGTTTCTTG
>JAODKL010000027.1:6233133-6243762 GCA_026780765.1 Petrocephalus schoutedeni | reverse complement strand
GGTTTTTCAAGTCACATGGGAAATATGTGTTAAACATCTATGGGGGCTGAGCCCCCCTTAAATGAAAATCCTAGAAATGTCCCTGTGTACTGGTCCTTTTCTGCCAGGACATTATCCGTTTTCTAACGGATTCTTTTTTGTTAAATGTACAGACATTAGCGAGTGTACTTGCTCCCACAATGCAACTCGAAATTCAAATTAAAGGGTAAAACACCTGTGAAAATGTTTATGGAAAATTCCTTCATATTAACACGGTACACTGAACTCTTTTTACAGACTTTTCTTACAGTGTAGCTTACAGGTAACGTTAAGGATGGGTATTAAAACCATCATTGACAGGGAAATTTGGTGCGTTTATTTAAGTGCATATAATTTGTTTATATGTAGGGTGACCAGATAATCCATCCCGGACACTTTGAGCTAGGACAGGATTTGTAAAGTACCATTTCAATTAAAAGGACCTGGATTTCACTTAAGCGCTGCATTCTTACAGTGTCTCCTATAATCATACATGTCACAAATGTTAATGTGAAATAGCTGGATGAGTCTTTCAATCATTGAAACAAACCAGTCAAAGCACAAGAAGTAATTAACTATTAGCCAAGCAAAGGAGTCTTTCAGGTTTAAAGTAGTTTGTAAAACCTGAAGTAGCTCAAAGTGTCCAGGATGACATGGGTTATCTAGTCACCCCATTTATATTTAAGTTTACACTTATGTTCTAAGTCAGTGCTCAATAAATGTTATGTTGAGAAATGTTGTGTATCCTATATTATTAGTGTGAAATTTTACCATGCAAATAGAGGGGAAAATGGCCAATAACAGGGCAGGAAAAATCGGCAGCATATATCGGCCATCAGCTGACCCAACTTCTAAATATCGGCATCGGCTATAGAAAAACCCATATCGGTCGACCTCTATACAACGTAATAAATGTTTTTATAGTGCCATCTCATGGATGTTATCTGGATAACGGACTAACAAACTGCAGTTGATCGGGAAATTTTAATCCTGAATAAATTTGCGAGAAAGCTTCTAGGGGACTCACAGATTTTTCACATAGACTAACACACTGTATAATGTAAAAATCTGAACATAAAATTCCATGGGAAATTCCAAATACTTATACTGCAACCATGCCTTACCTCTTAGGTTCATTTGATGAGCCGGTGTGCCATGAGCTTCCTCTCTGCTCTTAAAGCAGGAAATAGTTATATCCTTGAATGTGCACCAGTACTGCTTATAACCCTTAAGTGTGAGTTTCTTTGGCCTGAAAATGCATCAGAATTTTATTATGCCACTCCCATAAAATTACCACAATGCACTATGCACTAAAAGAGTCCTTTGCATTTTTCTTGCTAGCTGACCAGAACCAGAAGGTTGGTTGTGATTACACAGAGAAGCAATCTAAAATATATCCCAAAATGTGTATAAATATAAATTTGACAACTAAAGTTGTTTTACCACATTCGAGGTTGAGATAGATTTGTAACCATTTCTCATTTAGATTAGGTACTATTATCAGTTAAAATACCTGTTATTAATAAACACCCAAAACATGAATGCTTGAGAGTAAAATTTTTAAAAAGGAACATTCTTCCGAGATTAGATGCAATCCATGCATTAACCACACTTGGATTTGCATTTTTTGTGAACCTACTTGAACACTTTGATGTAGTCCGCAAGTTCAGGTATGGATGTTATATCACCCTGTAGCAATAACAGTAGAAATGTTGGTCACAGGAAACATACCATAATTTTATAGGTTAAGCGCTCCGGTCTACACACCTTTGTTTAACTTCGATTAAACATTTTTTTTTCCTGACATTGTGATACTGTAAGTGGCAATCTGTTATGACTTCCAAGTACCCAAAATACTCCACTGATACAAATGTGCATGCTACACATAATGCATATTAATAAGTGAAAATCTTAAGCCAATGGATTAGAAATGTCAGATGGAAATCAGGTTTGTTTTTCCATGGGTGTCCATAAGAAAAGCTTACCAGTGTATTTGAGGTCTTTCCCCCCTCCAGTGTGATCTCCAGGTCTGACAAGGCAGCATCTACCTCATCTACATCCTTCTCACTGTTATTCATGTGATTGTCCGATGACATGATGGATAACTTGTTGATGTGGTACTGTTTGTAGAGAACAAATCTTTCAGTGAAATCAATCACTCATTTAAATACTAAGTTAAACCCCGTCTGACGGGAACGGATGATGGTGTACCGGTTATTCATGGTGACTGTGTTAAAGCAACCATTGTTGATTTTCATGACGTTACATCATTTGAGTTGGTTTTTTAAAACGCTGGTAAGGCTTTGTTGCATGTTATATTAAATTACAGACCTCCTAAGCCTCACCCTAATTTTTTCCTCTCCTCTGATCTTAATGAAATACTTACTCTTGTTTGTGGCATGTCTACTGCTGTTATTTTGCTTCGTGACTTTAATATTCATGTGGATACTAACGGTTCATCGGCTAGCGAGCTGGGTTCAGAACTGGATTGTTTCAGTTTTGTGCAACATTGATTTCCCAACTCATGCTAAGGGCCATACTCTGGATCTTATTTGTTCCACTGATTTACAGTATGTTTGTACATCTGGTTCTGTCATTGGTATCTAAGATCACCGAGATTGAATTTAGTTTCAGTTATCTGCTGCCTACACTAAGTCAAAAATCTAAAATAACCTACCATAACATTAAGAATGCTGATCAATTATCTTTTTCCACTCCATGTCGATGCTTCCTGTTTTCATGATGTTTTTGAGTTTTCTTGCCCTATGCAGATTCTGCAGATTTGGACCATCATGCACCTATCCTATCTGAGCTGCATATCATGAAACAAGCCGGTAGTCGCTTGGAGAGGCTATGGAAGAAGCCTGGTCTGACCGTTCATGCCTTGGCCTTATTAGCTGCACGTTCAAAGTACTATTCTGCCCTTATGAACTCTGGTCACCCTAGATCTTTTTACTACAGTTAACAGACTCTGTCAACCCCCTCTTAAAACTCCTAATCCCTCTGCTGAGCACTAATTAATTTGTGGACTACTTCAAGTCAAAAACTGTGACCATATATCATGGGTTCCTCTGCTAATCAGACCTCACCTCTGACAACTGATCCTATTCCTAAGTCTCCAATCTACTTATCTAAATTTAACCCCACAACACCAACTTATATTAATGAGCTAATATCTAAATCAAGTTGATCTACCTGCCACCTAGACCCCGCCCCTACTATAATTATCAAGGCTTGCACTAAGAAACTTTCTGCTCCCATTTCTTACTTTATCAATTGCAGTATTCACACTTATATTGTTCCAAAGTAATTAAAAACTGCTGCTGAAACAACCATTTTTAAAAAAACCTGGCTTAGACCCATCAGAACTACAGTTATCACCCAATCTCTAATCTGCCATTTGTGGCTAAGATCTTGGAGAAGGTTGTTGCTGCTCAACTAAATGAGTATTTAAATTCTCATAACCTGCTGGATCCTTTTCAATCTGGATTCAGAACCCTACATAGTATGGAAACTGCTTTGCTTAAGGTGACCAATGACTTGTGACTGCAGAGTCCGGGATGGCCACTATCCTAGTTCTTCTTGACTTAAGTATTGGTATCTCTGGTGCTGCTCTTTCTGGGATCGAATCATACATCAGTGATCAACAGTATTATGTCTCCATTAGGGAACATAAATCTGCCACTACTTCACTCACACAAGGTGTCCCCCAAGGGTCAGTTCTGAGTCCAATTCTGTTCAATACCTACATGCTCCCAGTAGGTCAAATTATCCGTCAATATGGTCTCAGCTACCCTTTGCTATGCCAATGCCACGAAACTGTATATAAGTGTCGATCCAACTGCATCATCATGCTCAGCCTTGCTGACTAACTGCATTAGTGAAATCAAACATTGGATGATGGATATCATCTTAATTGCCTAACCCTGATAAAACAGAAATCCTATTGGTGGGTACTAAATCCCAAATGGCATGGATGACTGATTGAGTCATTGGCGGACATTGGCTTGCTCCCAACAACAGTTCTCAATCTGAGCAAGCAAGCAAGCTCACTCTTTCCTTTTCTGTAATGTTAGCATGCCCAGGGGGGTTGGGCAGCCAGTTGACCTTGGACCCCCAGAGGTTTTTTTTCTCTCTGCTTGGGAGTTTTTGGTTCCATTGTAAATTGGCTTTTTCTTTCTTTTTTTTCTTGTCTTTCTTTCATTCTATGTATTTCATTTTCTCTGTTCCACTCTGTTTTGCCTAGATTGCAGTATGTTCAGAACTCTGCTGCCCATTTACTTACGCACACTAAAAAATCTGCTCACATTACTCCAGTCCTCCATGATTGCCAGTCTCTTCAAGAATCAAATATAAAATTATCCGCATCACCATCAAAGCCCTTTATGGTTTAGCCCCTCATTATCTTTCTGAGCTACTCTTTCCTTACACTCCTGCCTGTGCATTAAGTCCACAGTATTTCACTGCACTCACTGTACCTAAGTAAAGGTTATATAAATTATTTAAAGCCTAATCAGAAAATGTAATACATTTTTCCATTGCTCCAAGTGCTCCAAGCATAAATGAAGAAAGTTTGAATTTGAAAAAAGCCAACAGAATAAGTACTACTGAGAACACAACTCACAAACATTTGTAAAAAGGTGTGAAATTGCCCTGGAAGGGCCACTTATTACTGCACTTCCAGCATAAATGTGAGTGCAAGCTCAAAGCTACAAATGCATTAGACCTATCATGACATACATAAAAGTTCAGATAATAGGCCACAAAGTTCTTGCCAGAAACACTGTGCAGTGCGGTACATCTTACATACCTGTAGGGCAGCAAACATCATCATCTCCTCCTCAGTGCACTCTATGTCTTCCAGGAGAATGGCCCACTTGGCCTGCTCATACAGCTGGTTTATCCGGATGGCATCATACTACATAATGAAAGTGATGTCATATAACGGGTGAGACTAAAGTTATTTTTTGTGAACCACACAGATATGACGTAAATGTTAATATTTTTAGTAATATGGACTTTAAAGTTTAGACTGGGTATAGAAAGTGAGAGACAGATGTAAATCAGATTATTGCCAGTATAGCTGGCTGATACATATACAAATTGCAAAATTTATAAAAATACTACCTTGGGATTGAGGTCAAAAAAACTGTGGTATTTAAACCGCAATAGAAGCACTTCATTCTCCTTGACATCCTGTTCCATCAAAGACCTGGAGGAGTCCAGCCACCTTAAGGCAAAAAAAAAAAAAATGTTCACTTGTATATGATACTTTCAAAAATGCAAGTACATGTAGGTAATTCAATACAATGAACTTACCCCTGATTAATCTTTGCTTTGTCCAAGAAACTCTGAGGCTTATACAGTTTGACTAATATGTCAGGTGAAGATATGGGCTGGCTAACAGCCAGGATGCTGGGATTCCCTTCAGACAGAGGGCTATCTCCAAACCAGGCAGAAGTAGGAGACAATGGGCTTCCATCACGGGAGTCATATGTAGGAGTCATGGTCTTGCTGTAAAGCCCAGGACTGGAGTAGATACTCCCTAAAAGCAAAAAAATAAATAAATCCAAATATAAGAAAGCTAGTATGCAGAAACTGCAGGTGGCATACAATGATGCTTTGAGAATGCTAATTAAGAGGCCAAGATGGTGTAGTGCCAGTGAAATGTTTGTTTGTGCACGAGTCAACACTTTACAAGCAGCATTAAGGAATTTTATGTATAAATTTATTTGTCGGCTGGATAGCTCTGGAAATAAGATCATTAGGACCCTAGCCAACATACATTACAGTGATGTTCGATATCAGTCTCAGTTATGGCAACACTGGTATAATTGTATTTTTTTATTTTTTTTTTCTCTTCTCCATTGTGGTGTGTTTAATTTGCTGTTATTGTTTGCTGGACTTCGAGTCTGTAATAAAGTATATCTATCTATTAAACACATGAATATAGGGCTATGCAATGGCCTAAAATCACTAACCACAATATTTTTTAACATTTACCTTGGAAAGGAATTCACAATTTTTAACCACATGCAAAATTTTGAATATCATCACAGCTCACTGAAAACGGACAGTACAAATAAAACGTTTAAAAGTTAGACAGTTAACGTGCTATAAAGGCTTGGCCTGCTCCTGCCTCTTCATCGCTATACAGAACATAATTCATGGGGACCAGAATATAACAACAAAAAAATGTATTGGGCATTTTAAGAAAAAAACTTAAAGCATTTGTTTTGCTTAAATTTAAGTGCAATCGTAATACTTTGTTTTCAAAAGCATGGCAAAAACACGCTGAGTTTACGTTTGACTTCATTCAGTATCTTGCTTCCTTAAGTCAAAATATGACCAAACAGATATTCGCCTGACAGGAGTTTTGCTATGGCATTCATGGTGTCTATCAAATGTCCAACAGACTGCTTCAGTTTTGAGGGTAAAGAGTGAAGTCTGAATGATACAGAAGTACATGCCTTAATATGGTGCATGGGTGCTATAGTTTTTAAGGGAACTGGCTGAAAACGCTGCAATATGCTTCCAAAAGTGAATAGTAAGGTAAGTAATTAGGGTGCATACTGACAAAAATTAGGTCCATAAGCATGGTTTAATGTTGATAATGATGTGTAAATTCTCACTATAGTGCTATAGTATATTCTCGCTTGTATACGTTGCATGTATACAAAATACAGCAAACACATTACTTCATGAAATACTTTATGGGCACTTTTCACTGCACCCGGTACCTTTTCCACTGACTTCTGGTCAAGTACCAGTGCCTAAAAGTGGATATTGTATAAAGAGTGTACCTTAGGATTGGACAATTTCACCGATATTTCATCATGCCTGTGTATTATGTGTTCAAGTGCTCGTGTTTAGCACTAGTGCTGTTGTGCTATGCCATCAAAACTTTGCACAGTGTAAAAACACATTTTAATTTTGTGATCATTTAAACTACAGTCGTCACTCAGTTATCGCATTTAATCCGTTCTACACTGTACTGCGAAAATTGAATTTCCGCAAAGTAGGATTCTTTATTTATAAATTGAATATTTTCATAGTTAGAGCATAGGAAACCTGTTTACGACCGTCTAAATACAGTTTTTAACGTTATTAAAACCCTCTAGACATGAAACGACGCCCTTTAGTCACCATTACACTTGTATTACCCAATATATTAGACAAAATGAGAAACAGACAGACATTACAAAATAAATATTATTATTGTACATTTAATTACACACACACACACACACACCACTAACCTATGAAAATAAGAAGAAGCAGAAGGCTTAGAAGAAGCAGCATGTTTAGGAGCCATCGCGGGGCTTAGATAAAAGCTCTCAGAAAATCACAATACTTCCAATGCTTCCGACATAGCGATGTAGAAGCGTGTATGAGAGAAACAAACTTGCGTGAGGCTGAGCCAGTCAGTGGCCAGGATAGGAAGAGGATATAATGGACTCCAGGGCTCGCAAAATCACTAGCCCGACGTCCCGGGGCTATTGTGTCTTCCAGTCAGGCTACCAAAATCTATCTCAGCCTAGCCCGTCAGGCTATCATAGGAAAGAAAAATATATGTCAATGCTTTTGCATTCTTTCGCAAATGTCGCTGGGTAATTATGCCATTTTCGGGCATCGATGAGCCACTGTCAATATGTGAAATATTGAAATCGCGTTTGAATTCGCGCTTGTTTTTTACGTTCACTTTCACTTTGCGATCGCGCAATATTATACATTAAAAATAATCTTTTTTTATTCGGGCTACTAAAATTTATTTTGGGCTACAAGGGATTTGGAAATTTTGCAAGCCCTGGACAACCGAAAGCACGCTATATCATATTCACTGTCTTGATCAACTTTTTAATGAATATTCAGTATAGTATATAGCACAGTACTGTATTTGAAAAAACTGCGATAGAGAGAAGCCACGAAAGTCAAAGCGCGAAGTGGCGAGGGACGACTGTACTCCCATAATTACGTAGTGATACTGAGAGACAACATTTAAGATGAACTGAAGCATTAGAAATCAGAAACAATTTTATTAAAATAAAAAAATAAATAAATGATGCGTTGATGGAAAATAGATTGACATTTTCAGCATTGACTAAGGCAGCCCTAAAAGTCAATTCTCCTCTCTGAAAAACGTAAACAAGTAACAGATTAATGAAAACCAACTAATTAGTGCTTATTTCTACATCTATTTCAGTTTATGACAGTGAACTTTTCAAACACATTAGAAGAAATATCAACTGTTTCTTTCTATTCATTTCATTGTGCTTCCAGTTTAAGTGGTCCCCCATGAGAAAAGCTGGCCAAGCCTAGCACAGATGTAATGAGTTTGCAGACAGATGAGCACAAATACATGAAAAAGTATTTTGTTACAAATTACAAATACATGCTCATGAAATGTATCAAAATAGAAGTACTCATGTGAAAAAAATGCATTTAATTCAAATTAAATCCCTTTAAGCAGTAGTACTTCAGTTTTGGGGGTGATCAGTCACAATTTGTTAATTTCCCATTCCTCACCCATAGAATAATGTCTGCCACATTTGAAAAAGATTCTTCTAATACTTTTGCCGTTAAAGATCAAGTGTCTGAAACTGTCCACTTACTCAGGGGCGTATCAAGCTTTTTAAAACTGGGGTGGTTCTAGGATGGGGAAGCTAAACTCCACTTGAAATGATCACAGCCAAATTATAACAATCATGGCCAATTATATATAGCTTCCTGCATTTCTACATTTTCTTTACATCTAGACTATGCAAATAAAAGGAGTCCATCTTGCCCTGTGTTTTCCTTTTGTGCATCCTAATATTGCATGACAAAAAGATAATGACTGCTTCATGACACAGCTCTTTGATAGGAACATATGATGCTGCATAAGACGGACAGAAATAAAAAGACAAACACAGAGGTACTTCCCTAACATATACGATAAAGTTACCCCAGAGCCTCACCTGTCATCATGAGAAGTAAAATAATAATAAAATAATGATAAAATAAAATTAATAGTAATAGTGATCAGTGTTATAAATGTAACTTTTGTATGATTGAATTGAACTTTGATTGAACTGCATTTGTGCATTCCCATTCAGACAGAGAGGAGGCTCATCTCCCAGCGCGCACTCCCTCACTGACTGCACGCCTTCTGCTTTCTCACTGTATGTCACCAATGTTATGTCCGCACCAGAGCATGTGAGTGGAGTGGGGCGTAAGCGAGGAGCTGAATTTGATCAGAACGCGGAGCGTATTTTTCATTATTAAAAGCTGGAGCGGTCACTGTCTCGCTCCAATACCACTAATACCACAAGCCTGAAGCGTGGCCAAATCTACCCAGAATTCTTCTGTACAACTATCACAAAAACTACACAACTTACACAAAGGGCGCTTTTCCAACACAGCAAGTACCGAACTTATGGCACTTTTGGTACGTCAATGAAATACTAATAGTTCGGTACTTCTTTTCTGTTGGTTTTCCACCAGTAAAAACTGGTACCAGCCCTGAATAAAAGCACAACGTGAGGCAGGGTATTTTGTACTGAATTCGAAAAATGGCTATAGTATAGAGCTGAACAATGCTCGATATTAAATCTAACATCATGTGTTATGCACAGTTACATTAATTAAGATCAGACTTTCTTACTATCTATACGGACATTACGGACAGCGCAGGGGGTTAAGAAGTTAAGTCCTTTTATGCGTCTTTGTTCTCTGCTAATTTGACCCTTTTGTGCATGGGACTTTCGGGAAACACTTTACTAAGGGTAAAAGCACGGTCGAGCGCAGTTTGCAACTTAAAATGTAAAAATAAAATCACTTTAACATTTGTCGGGTTACTAGAGAATTGTTCTATATCATTTTTGCTAGAATAAATGCATTTTAGATTCAATTAATATATTTCCATTCTTTACCTCTAGCAGTGCCCCTGGAGCGAATGTGGAGCGATTTGACTGGAGCAGGAGGAAATTTTAGTGGAGTGAGGAGCGGTATGGAGCAGAGCAGCTTAGTGCGAATTAGAGCGGAGGAGCGGGCGGAGCCAACAGCCTTGTGAAGGTGCGGAAATTCTCACTGCTCCGCTTATATGCTCTGGTCCGCACTTTCCAAAGAAGCTCATGTATTTCATGTATGTGTATAAGAAAGTCAGTCTTGCTGATCCAATACAAAACCGCAGTGAAGAAGCAGGAGGTGAGCCAGCCAGTACCTCGGCTTCACTGAAGGGAGTGCGCCTGAGCCCACGAGATTATTATTGCCGGTACGCTGGCTAAAAATTTTAAAATTAAGTTCACTATAGCACTCCATATTATTAATATTTGGAACCGTGTTTCAACAAAACTGGGGGTGCTGTGATACCCACATTCCCCCTGCTTACAACGATCCCGCTTTCACTATATAGTGCTGCTTCAGTTTCATGGCAAAAATTTAAGCAGTTCCATTTCTTTGCCAACCCCATAACCTGAGCTACATAGGGCAAAATATGATCCTGTTGGTCCTGTTGAGGTCCTGTTGGTAAACCAGCATTAGTGGAACATTTGCTATATACAGCGGGGAAAATAAGTATTGAACACGTCAACATTTTTATCAGTAAGGGGATTTCTAAGCGGGCTATTGACG
>JAODKL010000027.1:6215461-6229649 GCA_026780765.1 Petrocephalus schoutedeni | reverse complement strand
TTCAGTTTTTAAAAATCGCCAAAATGCATTTCAGTAATATGATGATGAGCAATATTATCGTTTACATTACTGTGGCACTGGACAGACCAACGAGGGCAGTGGATGATGAGGTTACTTGCGGAAATGAACAAGGCTCCTTTAGTAAGTGCTTAACAAGACCTACACAACCACTGAACAAGCACCAAACCAATTACAACACTGGAAACACATGGAAGTCAGTTGCCAGCCTGTCAGGTACACACACACTGGGGGATTTATAGTAAGCTAGGGACACATAAGGATCAGACAGGGTTCACATATAACACGGGTAACATATGCGCCACAAATCGGGAAATGAGGAACAACTATTTACAACAACAATAGACGAAGGGCTATGTACAGTACACATCCCCCCGAGTGTACTGTGGTATGCTAATCCCCTCAGCGCTATATTAATTAAAAAGTCGTTATTGCGGAAGAGTACATTGTGTGTCATGTCCTGCCTGCTGCATGCTCTACCCGAGCGCCACCCCATATACCAACCGGAATATTTCTAGTTGTTGTAAACGCCTCTGATGCGGAAAGTCCGCGTTACGTGTGTGGAAGGACAACTCTGGAAAATGTCTGGACTTGAATAATTCTCCAGAAAATGTCAGGAGTTCATGTATGAAGATAGCTTTAACTACAAATCAGCAAGGGTTGAGAACAAGCAAGTATTTATTCATCAATTATTTTTCTTAATGACCAAGTCAGCAGTCTGTTTTCTTCAGTGTGGGTGTAACACGTGTTTGAGTTATCGTTTTCAAAGCAAAAGCTGATATTAGATAAGGCTGCCAACATTACCGCAATATCGATATATCGCCCAAGTCTGCATATGAAATTGAAATATCAGATACAAAATAAGTTGCCTGTGAATATATGTGCATTTGCATGTGGTGTTTGACACCACAGTGTGTTTTGCAAGTAAATAATTCATGGGCTACCCATGAAAAAGACTGCTCTTATGAGTACAGTAATGTCTCCGTATTCTTGGTTGATACATTCCAAGGCGTACGGCACATAGCTGAAATCATGGATATTAGCAAACATTCTGTGGACCCCACATTTTTTCATGTACTTTCATATGGTAAAGTTTAATTGATTAATTAAACACAGTAAAACATTACAGACATTTTCATCGTCAACATTGACTACATCGAATAATTGCGACAGCCCTAGTTTTAGTGTGGTTTTCTCTGATTCTCTCAGACTACTTTGGGGCTTATTACTTATGATCATCGGACACAGATCCTCCAAAATGATGCGGACAACAGCCCAAGAGATGCCCACGGAAGAAGCATCAAGGGAGAAGACCTATCGTTTGAAACAGATTCAGGGTTTCATTATGTTGTCCACCACTGCCCAATATCCTACCCTAATCTGCAAAAACAGTAAAACAAACTGGACATCATCAGGGCAAGGATAAAACATCAGCAGGACGTTAGACACGGCATGTTTCACCCATAAAAGGCTTACTCCATCGTTACTGGACTACACAATTTAGCCTTTTTTTTAGCTGACTTTCTCACTGTTCATTGCACAGACAGAACGGACGAGTCCAGTAAAACAAAAGGAAGAGTCTGTGTCTAATGGTGAAGTCCAATTTGTCTGAAAGTAATAATATTTCATAGATATTTCATTGATAAATCAGAAAAAAAACTATTGATCCCATAGGGAAATTGTCTGCTTATGCTACAACTGCACAGAGACACCATTAGACATGACAAACAGTATACAGTCGAAGACTTTCGAAGAACTAATGGCTTTTATTTCTTTTTTATGTTGGGGGGGTATATGGAGTGTAAAGTATGAACATGGAAGGCTACTGGTCTGAAAAGTTTGGGATGGCATTCTTTATGGAAACAATATCACGCAATCGGTACAGAGAGATAATGCAGTACTTGCGTTTTGAGACACTCGGCAGCAGCGTATTCACACTGACAGGTTTTCCGCAATTTCCGATGCCTGGAACAGTTTTGTACAGAACTGCCTTGTGTGTTATACACCAGGACAGCACATAACAGTTGATGAGCAACTCTTCCCAACAAAATGTCCTTTCACCCAGTACATTGCCAGTAAGCCCGATAAGTTTGGCATAAATTTCGGATAGCTGCTGATGTGGAAAGTAAATACATGATGAATGCAATGTCATATATTGGGAAAGACCAGAGTCGTCCATCAGGGGAAAGGCTGTCAGAGACTGTTGTAATGAAACTGAAGGAGCCTTTCACAGGCAAAGGCAGAAATGTCATGACAGAATTTTTTTTACTTCTGTCACAGACTAACAGACTTATGGATGGACCAGTATACTTGGCACTATGAATAAAGCGCAACGAGAACTTCCACCTTCGGCAAGGTACACCAGGAAGAGAGACTAAGGTTTATAAAAATGCCAGAACCACGCTGACCATCTATGCACCAAAGGAATAGAAGACTGTCTGCCATCCTGTTGTCTGCATCAGTGAAGAGAAGAAGAAGAGAAACCACTGTAACTGACAAACAGTTCCAGTGATGATGCCATCACCTTCCTATTTCATAAAATATGACCCCACCTGGACACCAGGGGAAGGAACTATGTGAGGATGCAGTTCATTGTTTACAATTCAGCATCCAGCACCATAAACTCCTCCAGGCCTGACTGCCATTTAACATATGAGATGACATTTCGTTGACGTACCACAATACCTCATTGACCCTCACCCTCAACACTGCCCCCCCAGCTGCATCCTGGGACCACTCACTGATGTGGTTCAAAGTCATTGCAAAGTCCACAGACAATACAGTGCATATAGTGTATACTGAACTGAGTTTTTAAAAATCGCTAATGAAATCACAATATCTGTCAGATAAAATCTAATTGTGATTTTACTTAAAATCGTTCAGCCCTACTGCCTGCCCGCCCGACTTGCCGCGCACAAGACAACATGGCTGCGTCCATCAGCAGAGCTCCGGAGCCTTGGGAGAAACAAGCAGCAAAAATGGAGGACCGCGTGCAAGCCTAAGTTTGGGAATACTTCAGTCATGACATTGCCCTCTCTCTACCCATGCATGTCGGGTTGCTACTAGAGATGAAAAGTGAAACAAAACTCAAGAGAAACAGAAAAAGAAGCCTTACTGAACGTTTTGCAGATGTCGGACACGGCTTTGAAAACACGGTCAGAAAAGTTGACCTTGACCTTCATGTGCTTCATGTTCGGTAATTGCAGGCGAAGCAGTTTATGCTGGGGTGTGAAGAGCAAGTGTGCATCTGCCTGGATTCCATATTTGTCCAAAGTCCAGTGGGTCTTCAGCAACCACATCTTCTTCTTCTCCCACCATAAAGCATGGTCAGACCAGTCCTTCTTTACATCTGTATAGGTAGCAAGACACAAATCTTATGCAGTACTACATGTTTACACAGCATTACTAAAATCAGAAACAGGGGGATTGGATCAACAGCATTGTATAACCCAGACAGCCCAGTCACCTGCTCCGCCCATTTTATCTGTAGTCCTTGTACACTCACCAATATAGAGGTGGAATTTACAGTTCAGGATGATTGTGTTTTTATGAAAATTGATTTTATTACTTATTTTACATGCGAGCGCCAAAAGCGGAACTAATGCGACGCACCGTTCTTCACGGGTAAATTAGTGTGGCGCACCCAGACACTGTAGCAGATTCACAAACAACATGGCAATGACAGAGGAAAAGCTGGAGCTTGTGCTCAAGAAAGGTGTTCCTACATCTGTAATATGGAATTGGTTTGGTTTTGTGCCGTCGGACACAGACCAAACAAGTCAGTTTAAAAACTGTTGCAACGAAAAGGATGGATGGATGAATAGAAGAATAGAATAGAATAGGACTTTATTGATCCCACAATGGGGAAATTTGTGCGTTACCACAGCTCTAGACAGATAGCCTGAAAGAGTACAACAGTAATCCAATAATATAAATACAAGAATAAGAATACAAGAGAAAACGAAAAAAAATATATAAAACACTAAATATAACAGTAGTGCCTATGTAAGCCCATACACAGTATGTAATATATGGATAGTGGGTTGTGGGAAAAAGTGCAAGTAATAATAAATAGCAGCTATTTCACTACTATAGATGCATTTACCTCTATTAGGTGCGCTATGTATGAGGTAGTGGTGACCGTAGAGGTAAGTAACTGGGTGACTCATGACATCAAGATGTGTTGTAGAGGATGGATGGATAGTTGGATGGAAGTTAAAACTTGTTTTGAACCATTTATTTGTCATCTGTTTGATTTTAAGTAGGGGAGGGGAAAATCAATAAAAATTGAAAATCGGATTTATTGTGAAAAACAAATCGGAGATTTTATTTTTAGGCCATATCGCCCAGCTCTACACCAATATATACGATTTTTCAAAGTACTGGATGGATCAATGGGAAATGTGAAAGCCAATACAGGGAGTCCACATTTTATGACATAGTTCTGTTCCTATGACAGTGACGTACCCCAAATTTTGGTGTAAGTCGAAACACACCATAGCCTAATTCACTTACCTATCCTAACACAGTTGTAAAATCATAACTTACAACATAAAAACTATGGAGCGGAATTCGTGCCACCCTGAAATGCAAACAACTTCAGTATATATGGAAAATCAGTCAACTCAATACTGCGGTATCATTTTACAATGCGCAGCACGCAGGAAGCGTGCCATGTGGAAATGCAATGCACAAGAGTCATTGCTTTTCAGTGAGTGCCGCGAAAAGAACGTGAAATAATGAAAAGTGAAACCATCATTCCATTGGTTTGCATCTTATTTAATTACCATCCAAAAAAACCAATTACAAGGGTTTGCATTATTACACAATTAAACAAAGAAATCGTGCCACATCACACTGAAATGCAATGCCCACCTTTGCTCTGCTGCATCA
Source organism: Petrocephalus schoutedeni (assembly GCA_026780765.1). Taxonomy (NCBI): domain Eukaryota; kingdom Metazoa; phylum Chordata; class Actinopteri; order Osteoglossiformes; family Mormyridae; genus Petrocephalus; species Petrocephalus schoutedeni. Next base: position 6,224,738 of record JAODKL010000027.1, on the reverse strand, counting down.
GCTCATTCTCATTTTCAAAAAGTAAATGCTGAAATCGTCCCATCACAAATGCGTGTAAAAAAGCTGCCGCACATAACCAAACAAGTTCACCGACGTAATCCGTAAGCAGAGTTTTTATGGGAGTTAGTGTCGTAAACTCAAAACATCTTATGTCGAGACTGTAACCCGAGGACCTCCCGTAAATGTGTTTTTACCTGATTGCCGTTAGTATTTATGTGACATGTAACTCTGAACCTACATATATTCATTTATTACACATTGCAATGCAATGCAATTTTATTTATATAGCGCATTTTCACAACATGCCAAAGCACAAGGAAAAACTCCCTAGAACAGGGGTGCCTACACTCTCGGCTTGCAAGTTACTTTTAAAGTAACCAAGTCAAAATGATGTACCAACATTAAAAATGCTAAATATGTTATATATATTTTTATATTAATATATACAGTATATGTTGGCGAACCTTGCATCACCGCATGAACCCTCATGCGCAAGTGCAATACAATCTAATACATTTATGGTTCCTTACTTGGTCCGGCTCCCCCACTAATTTTTTAATATCCCTTTTTAGTAGATATAAAATTGGAAGGTTAGCTGGGTGGACTTTACCCACTGGAGTTTTGCATTAGCTCGCAATACATTTGCGTGTTCTTCCGGGTGACACGTCAGAAAAGAAGGGATCTAAATATATGTTATGGTACTCTCCACCAATTAGGTAGTTACCTGTATTTCTTTATAAATGATACTTTAAGACATGCACAGTCTAAATATTTATGTTCAATTTAATTCTTATTTTTTGCACTATGAACAACGTATTCCATGACAGTTTGTGCTGTTATAATACACATAAATGTATAAATGGAGCCCTGGAGGAGCCACAGAGTTACTAAATTATACTAAATTATGCACATTATTTAGCACTAAAGTACTAAATTATGCACATTATTTAGTTTAACATGCAAATAAAATATTAAAATATAAAAAAAAAGAAACCAAGTCTGCGAAATTTCAATTTACTTTTTCATGCTCTCAATTTGCCAATTCGTGCTCACTAAGTTGTCCTCAGGTTTCTACATGATCTTTGTGCCCACAAAGACAGAAGCTGGAATGAAGTGCGCAAAAACCACGGGCCCACCATGGGTCCAACTATTTAAGTTGCTAACGTGGTTAGCAACTATGCTTTCAGGAAACGCACCCCCGTTCCAGAGCCTCTGATACCTCCAGGGCGGATCCGGTGCATAGGCAAGTGGGGGGCTAACTTAACGGCGGAGTCACGGGACCATGTAAATAAGCAATATCTCTGCACTGAAGCAGCACAAACGATTGCAATTGGTTTGGTCGAAATCAGACGCAAATTGGAGGGGGGAAACCTTACAAACATTAATATCTCAGAAACTAAGGCAGCACAAACAAAGATTTTAACGGCACACTCAAGCACTAACGCGCGCACATGATCGCGACCAGCCTGGTGGAAATCGGACACAAATAGGGGGCCAACTTCATGCCGATGACGTCACCATGTACACAAAAAAAAAAAAACTGTATATTTTTGCCATAATCACCTACCCAATTTCAGAGGCATTGTAAGAATAATGACACAGCACAACAATACATTTACATTTAATTAAGAGAAGCTTTGGTCCAAAGTGACATACAAGTACGGCAATTAACACATTACAGACATACGTACTCAACTTAATGATAACCTAAGTTCCAGTAACTTGTATGAGCCATTTTAACCACAAATTAGAACCCAACATAGTAAGTGTCATTATGTTGATTACATCATCGCGGTGTTACGTTAACTAATGCTATGGGCACTTAAATTTTCAGTAAATGAGTGCTAAACATTTCAGTTAGGGTGGAGTCAAATCAGGCATCTTCACTGCGATGCGGACAGATCAGCAGCATGGGTGCATTTCACACACAACAGCAAAGACAGTTCTGAGGTGTAATATTTGCAACACAGACCTCTCCTGGCACAGCAGCACAATATCTTTGTGCGAGAATTCAAAACGAAAACATCCTGGCTCAACGGACAAGGGAGATCTAGAATGGCAAATCAATACAGCAGTTCAATCAAGCAGTTCAAAATTCATAAAATTTAGAAGAGCAGTCTTAAAACAGGAGTAATTGATTTGATCTTGACGTGACTTGTGAAATGACAAAAAATTGTAGCGATAATTAGTCAGAGACAAGAGAGGTTAAAATAAATGATATACAGTTATTGTGCAAAGGCTTAACTAAACTAGATCTGATTGGAAAGCAAACAGAAATGACATTCTCCTCTCAAAACCTCCGTTAATAAACTTACTGTTTTATGTGATTTAATGTTTCCAACGTGAGTCTTGGTCTAATTATGAATATGTCATTATATACAAAGATTTTATTAGGCTAAGTGTCAGGAACAGGCATGGACAGGAGAATGCTGCGTAGTTTCAGTTGGTGAATGCAAAACTCACATGCAAACAGGCAAGACAAAATCCAGAAACGGGTAAGTCAGAAAAAGGTGCTTTCCCACCGCACCAGGTACAATACTACTTTAAGGTGTTGGTTTTCCACTGGCATAAAAACTGGTAAGAGCCTGTGGCGGGGTATTTTGTACTGAATTCGAAAATAGGTGGTAGCATATTATAAGGGTGGTGCAATATTAATATTAATGTCACATGTTATGTCCATTGCTAGTCAGCTAGGCTGATATTAGGTTGTTTTTTCTTACCTTCAGTAATTCTGTATGGACAGGGATTTTGTTTTTCTAAAACATTTTCACTCTGGCATTCACTCTACCAAAAGTATGGTACCTGTTGCGGTAGGAATAACATTGGTGCACTGATGTTGCCTCCCCACAATATTCAGATATCAATATCAGATATTTAGGGTTCTGAAAGTAAAATTTCTAAAATTCTAAAATTTTAGTTATTTGAAATATTAAGCAATTAGATTTGAATGTAGAGGGAGGTTGTGGTAGTGGGGGATTCAGTTATTAGAGGTGTAGACAGTTATGTGTGCACACATGATAGAGAGTCCCGTACGGTGTCTTGCCTGCCTGGTGCCCAGGTGGGGGACCTTCCTGATCTTGTGCACAGGCTATTGGCTCCGGCCGGGGAGGATCCAGTTGTTGTGTTGATTTTCTTAGTGTAGCTTACAGGTAACGTTAAGGATGGGTATTAAAACCATCACTGAAGGAGAACTTTCGTGCATTTATTTTAGTGTACTGTATATAGTTTGTTTATATGTAGAGTGACAAGTCATCCTGGACACTGAGCTAGGACAGGATTTGTAATCTACCATTTCAATTAAATGATACATTTTGAGAGGATATCACAAATACTGCTATATTGTGATATTACATGTAAGCCATATCGCCCATCTCTAGTTGAATTTAACCATAAATTGGCCACGCAGTAACTTAAGAAAGTCTGATCGTAATGTAATTCACTAGCGATGTAAGAACTGCATGTGCATCACGTGCAGTATTAGATTTAATATCCAACATCGTCCAGCTCTATACTACAGCCATTTTTTAAATTTATGAGTGGTATCGGAGCGAAATTGGGGCGGGACAGAGTGACCGCTCCAACCTTAATAAAAAAAAAAAAACGCTCTGCGCTCTGACCAAATTCCGCCCGCTCCAATCCTTGCTCACATGCTCTGATCCATACATAAATCAGAATGAACGGGTAGGGCCATATGTGACCTATCCACGTCCGATTCTTATTTAGTTTTCCGCAGTCTGCAAAAACAACCTATTTCTTGTTAAATCGATTTGTACAATTAATCATATGACAGCTCTTTCTCATTTTAAATGTGCTCTAATGGCATTCAAGCTGAACGCTAACGCTGCCACTCAAACTTTTTTTGCCACTCACTGGGTGTGAGAACAGTGACGTCATGTGTATACCCTTTGCAGAAGGAGGAGAGTAAGAATATCAGATTGCTTGCATAAACAGTAAACATGTCTGGAAGTATTTTATGCTTGAAACAACAACTAGCAGCACAACAATTTGCAATCTTTCTAAAAATGTTAGAGGGGTGGAAGTAGCATTTAGTAGACAATCCCGTTAAATGAAGCGCATACTCATTTGGGATCGTATCAGTACTGAAAATAGTGGAATTGGTGCACCTCTACTTTTTACTCAAATTTGGTTCTGTGAAGAGTCAAAAGCTAAAAGCAGTCCTGCTTATGGGTCATCTGTGGGTCAGTGGAGAAGTACCTTGCAATATGCAGACTTTTACAGTGATCAATATGATTCTAAGAGCCACACTTAAAATGTCTCCCAATTTCTTGGACAACACAAAGGAGGTGTTGACTGGTTTTGTCATTAAAAGGAAAAAAACTTCCTCCACAGCAGTTCCTCATGGCCACACCTTCTGGCTTCCTCCCCAGTCTACTATGACACACTGATATACTTAAGAGCATTGGCCCAAAAACCACCGAACAGGACCATCATGTTTCATGAGAGGTTGGTAATTTAATCTCATGGTCACATGGCTTCTAGCAGCTAAAAGTACTGCCTGCTAGAGGGATTCAGTACCAAATAGCAGTTGGATTAAACTGGTCAGTCACAATGCCTTACAAATTAAGGTTTGTTAGATAGTTTAACATGGAAAAGGGCATTACCCTGGTATTTACTGCACAGATATGCCATGTCATTATAGGCCATTACTTATAAATACACACAAAACAAAAACTAAAATAATCTGTAGTGAGGATGTTTGAAAATTTAAACAGAGTTCTCAAATTTCACCCATTTTCAATTAATTTCAATTAAGGTAGTAAGGGTTAAATTTACGCAAGGTAACTTTTCACAGCTAAGTATTGGAAAATACAGCAAGCATAACCTACATATTTATGAATATGAACTACCATTTTGGCTCGACTACAAAATGGTGTTTTTTCCAAAAATTATGTTTAAAGAAAAGAAAAAAAAAGGTTGGCTACCAACAATAGAACATTGGAGAACTTTTAAACTTCAGAAGTTCTTTTTTTAAATTTAGTTCTTTTGTAATTTAGATTTGTTTTCAGTTTTTTTTTTAAATTTGTTGATACTAGAAATGTTATCTGCTTTTCCCAGCTCCACTTTACATTTCTGCATGTTTTCAGCAAAAGCTAAAATAAAAAAAAAAATACTAATCACTGGACATAATGAACGCAGCCCTGGTGAAGTTTACAGTGCCTTGTAGCTCATGCCCACACGCCAACATCTATAATGAGCTGTTAAACTTTAATTCATTTCTAGAGGACATCACAAACTCAATTTTAACAAGTGAGAATGACATCAGAAATTAATGAAGTTAAGTATTTATAGTGTATTTCTGATAATCAGAAATTTGATTTGGCATAAAATGCATATTATTCATATCAGGAATTCAGTTTTAACTAGTCAAAATGCCAATTATTGAAATCAGAAATAAAATGTTGACTAGACTGTACCTAGTTAAAATCAGAAAGTGGCATTTTAATGAGTTCAAATTCCAACTCCAAGGCAAAAAAAAGTTTTGAATCTCACTAGGTAAAACAGAATTTCTTATATCAAGAAGCGGCATTTTAACTAGTCGGAACTGAATTTGTGATATACTTTAGAAATTAATTTGAAGTTGAAATGAAATTAAAACGGCTTGCCATACACAGTTTCAGCAAACTGAAATGTGCTGGGTGCCAGAGGTGAACTTTTTCTCTGATCCCACCCACTGGCAATCTGACACCACAGGACTGGTAAGCAGGACTAATTATGCAGCTACTTTTTGAATCTGATCAAGTATATGTATGTTTATTCTTTCATCTATGGTGTTTTTGTGAAGTGGTAATATGTTCCATCAAAAATCAAAGAGGTAAGTAGAATAAAGTACAGAATGATCCTGTTCACAAGGATAAGTCTCTAACCACCTCACTCTACTCCTTGCCGTGACTAAGCGTCATTGCTTCAATTTTGGTGCGACTTTTTTGTCCTCGTCCTTTTGTACTCGTCCAAGTTTTCACAAATGCAAATTTGCCTTCCATAATTTAGAAATGATTAGCCAAATAATTTCAAGTTATCATGCCAGACGTATGAGGCACATTACCTGCATTTTGAGGGAGCATCAGATATGGCACTACAGCCATGTGTGGTATTTTCCTTACAGTGATCCAGCTTGCAGGATCCTCATTGCTATGGACCTGAGTGGCTGTACCAGGCCAAGGGGACACCCAAGTAATATCTGGCTACAGCACAGACCAGGGCTGGCCAACCCTGCTCCTGGAGAGCCACAACCCTGCAGTGCTTAGGTGCAGCCGTAATTTAACACACCTGATACTGATCGGGCCCTTCAGAAGCATATAGACAGATGTTGGGACTGACGTGCGTGCGTGCATGCATTTGTGTGTGTGTGTGTGTGTGTGGGGGGGGGGGGGTTATTAACAATCAGGGTCATTAATATTCAGGCAAAAATGGCAATAAAGCTTTTTTATTAAATGTCTACTTCCGCCATACCCTTATACATTGCTTGTTTTTTTTGTTGCATGTTACCACATTTAGCGAAACCAAAGTAAGATTTCAAATAAGTTGGATTACCAACATATTGCTAAACCTTTCAGACAGCTGGCCACCTGCACCCAAGTTTACCCTCCTATACACAGGTCTACATGTACACAAGCTGGCTTATTTCAAAATCCTTGCAGAATCTTAACAGGAAAGACATGGGAAGGGCTCCTAATTACGATAATAACTTCCTGTATATAAGACTAAAGGCAACTGAAATCTAAAGGACCGTGATATACTCCAGGATCATAGCTTCATATAATATGAAAACAGTTAAAGTGGATTGATTTAGTTTCAAGTAAAACCTGACTATGGAGTATACTTATGCATTGCCATCTACATATGCACTACAGAATTTGAGGGTGACTTTCTAGGGACAAGAGAAATGTGACCACTCAGTATTCATTTCAGGGGGTGGCTATTATGCATAGCTGGTAAAGGCTTGCATCCCAAAAGACTGGCAAACCACAAAGGCACAGAAAAGCTCATTTCACCACTTCTAGATATATTCCACGACCCCTATCTTAAAAATCTTAATAAAAGTCCAACCTCACATTCCTCATACCTCACATTCCTTGACTTTCAGAGAAAGAAAACAGAAATACTCAGGAAGCCTCACATCCTGCCTTAAATCACGTGTTTCCTAGCGAAACATTCCACACTCCATTGTCAGCTGCAAGTGATCTTCCTTCGAGGACAGCCCTGCCCCCTCAGCAAGCTTCATCAGTGCATAGAAATTTACACACACACACATATACAGACATTCAGACATACATACACACATACACAGGCAGTCAGAAATTCACCCATCCATCTTCCATGACCATATACACAGGAGCACACTGCTAAAGTAGCCAGAGGAAATCCATATAACGTTCACATTCCATTGGTGACACTTGAATCCCTAACTCGGGAGGTTAGAGTGCTCATCACTAAACCACTACAGAATTTCAGTTTAATTCAAATTATATGCAAACAAATTTTTGAAAAAGCATTCATTTTAACTAGCACAAAAATGTGCAGCAAGAACCATAAAAAGCTGCATTTATTTAGACAAGGAGCATGCCAATCTTTGCAAGTCATTTCCTGCTTCACAGAAGACTTAGGAATTTCATTTCCCTCTCAGTTCCCTCACAGCAAAAACCCACGCTATGTTTCCTGGTTCAAGAAACTAATCCTATTATACAACAGGAAAACTAAATGACCATTAAGCTGCAGAACTGCTTAAAATAGGAAGATTCAAATTGCAAGGCAATAATTAAATGGAACATCTAGCAATGAATATTGTTTCAGACTCAAATGGTACCCCCTTGGCTGTGTGCTGGTGCTGCCCGAGGTAGACCCTGTGCTGCCCGAAGAAGACCCTGTTCAAGATAAGCAACTGGAAGGTGGAGGAAACGGATGGAATCTCTGTGACTTACCAAGAAGTGAGACCAGTAAACAATACCACAATGTTATTTTAAATTAAATGCAAATACAAATACATTTTCCTCAGTTGTCAAACTATCATGTTTCAAATTTGTAATGTTAAGATGGGGACAACACCACATCTACAGAGTTAAATTCAAGACCGAGACCTTGACAGATTGAGACTGCTTCCATTTTTGAGACCAGGATTTTTATTATACTTATTTACAGTCATCACCATCCCTGGTAACACTGAAAAATAAAATTGCATTATTTAAGCATTACAATCCTTTGATCTGAAACATTACTATTTGGTCACAAATACCCTATACTATACCTCTGCTGAACAAATTCTCATGCAAGCCACTCATCAGGGTGAGAGGTGTGTAAAAAGCTGTATGTACGAGTTATAGGACACTAAGCAAGTTTTCATTGGTGAAATGGCTGTCTGTGAGATGTAGAATAATATAATTAGCACACACTACAATTTGGGTCCCACTGAACTTAAGCACATGCACCTTACGGCAGGGAGGACTGATCACAGTCCAAAAATGCAAATAGGGATTCCCATACATGACAAAATGCATTGACCACAATTTTATTATTCAGTAGGGGACGAACCCATGGTCACTACAGAAGTCTTTTCATTTTATAAACCCTGTAATGTGTTTTAGACCAGTCAGTATGAAAAGCTCAGCGAATGCTATATTTGAGCATGCCTGACGTTTTTCTTTTCAACTAGCAGAATTGGGTACATGTAAAGCTGATAATGTAATAAGAGAAACCATTCAAAGAACTCAAGTGCCATAAAAACAGCAGTTAACTAGTTAACCATTTGACTTGCATGAGCTTTCCGAGAGAACTAAGCATGTGAAACCTTATTTTGAGAGGAGCGGGAAAAATGGGGTGTAAAAATTGGTCTAATGTCTCATTTTAAAGCTACGAGTCTAAATCATTGACACTTTGGTTTGAGACAGATTCAAGACCAAGTAGAAATGCTTTCTATTCCAAGACCAGACCAAGTAAGTGAAAAAGTGGTCTTGACACTAGAAGTGGACTCAAGTACCACAACAGTGATTATCACATTAACTTTTGATGTAGGAAGCAGGATGAATCCAATAATAAATAGAATGCAATTGGCATCAGTTAAAATTAACCATCACTACATCACCCCCAACCCTACTGTGTAAGTGGCTAAGAATTAAAGATTCAGCATGAAACCTGAAGACTAAGCAAAACACAGGGCACACCAGAGACGGCATGCTGACCTATCACAGGGCAATTTGATATGCAGTACGCGTAAAATATTAAGAATCTGTAAGAATTCAGTATATCATTATGTTTAATAAAC